>ML833398.1:0-26913 GCA_009831015.1 Picea engelmannii
GCGAGCACGCCAATGTTTTTAATGTCCCGCAAAATCAAGTCCCTGGGAGTGAAAACGATTCTCTCTGGAGAAGGATTAGACGAGATATTTGAAGGTTATTTGTATTTCCACAAGGCTCCTAACAGAGAGGAATTCCATCAGGAAACTTGTCGCAAGCTGACTAAGTTTTGATTCATGGTTTGTTGATATATTCTGATTCAGAGAGCACCTAGCGATTAATAAAATCTATTGTGTAATTTGATGCAGATAAAGGCCCTTCACATGTATGACTATTTGAGGGATAATAAGTCGACATCTACATGGGGTGTGGAGGCCCGTGTTCCATTTTTAGATAAGAAATTCATCAACGTTTCCATGGACATTGATCCCGAATGGAAGATGGTAAGCATGTTCAACAACAAACTCTAATCTGGGATTTGATGAGGTGGCATTGTTTACATCATTTGGTTTGGTTGTGTAAATTTTGATAGGTGAAACCTGACATTGGGCACATTGAGAGGTGGGTCTTGCGAAAGGCATTCGACGAGGAGAAGAATTCTTATCTTCCTAAGGTTCGACTATCATAAAATAAAATCTGATAGCATCGTAATAAAACTGGCATTTCCTATTCGCGTTTTACTCCTTATGAATTGCAGGCTATGTAAGGAGTTCAACTTTTAAATTAGTGGGCTTTTTGGTCGTATTGCAACACATTCTGTATAGACAGAAGGAGCAATTCAGTGATGGCGTTGGCTACAGTTGTATTGATGGCTTGAAATCCCATGCGACAGAGCATGTCTGTGACTTGCCTTTCTGTGATTTTGGCCTAATCATATACTAACCAAATAGCCAAACTAAACTAGTTATTTGTTCTGGTGATGTACTATGCAGGTGACATATACGATGCTAGACAATGCAAAATATATATTCCCTCATAACACTCCCACCACAAAGGAGGCATCCTACTACAGGATGATATTTGAAAGATTTTATCCTCAGGTTGGTAAGATTTGGGAATGAAGATCTAGCTTAGCTCATGCTTTTATGAAACAAAATTCTCATGGTTGGACGATGGGTTGAACATTCTAATGTGCAGAACGCAGCACAATTGATGGTTCTGGGTGGGCCGAGTGTGGCATGTAGCAGCGCAAATTCAGTGGAATGGGACGGTGGGTGGGCTCAAAATATGGATCCCTCCATGACGATGCAGAAAATTTACCACTCCATTACTATTTAGCAGAGAGAGATTGCAGTGGGTTTCTGGAAGGTTGATTCATACAAGAAGCTCATTTGGTAGAGGTTATACCACTTGAATTGTTGGTCTCAAATTTCCTTAGGTTTCAAATACCTTAATGGCCAATATATCTGTTATATATTACTTCGAATGGTATTGAGTTTGATTCTACTTACAGTGGATTGGCATTAATGGCTCTAATGACACCAAGGCCTGTAATAACTGTGGCTGTGTGGAAGAAGCCATGGCAGTAGGAGAATCCTCTACACAACAGAAGGCATCCTGAGATCCCCCACATTGCACAAGTTGTGGAAGGAGAAGTTTTCAAACTGGAGGCAGTTGATTGGAGTGGGGGTGAAATTAAGGACAACAATTTTGCAGATGATCTCAAGTTCTCTGATGAAACCGTAATATTCTACATTGAACCCACTTATCTCCATGATCTGAGTGTGAGGGCATCTTTATCTCTTTGAGAATGCAGGCGACACAAAACAGAGTTAGAGAATGCATGCTACACAAAAACTTCCTCAAACGCATTATCTCTTTGAGTGTATTCTTAAACAAACAATGCCAATCTTCAAAAAAGAAAGATGTTTCTTTTCCTTATGAGATTCTCTGTGCACTTAGATACACAAGAGAACTTTCCCGCATCATTTATTGACATAATGACTCTTACATAAAAATTAGGCATTTCCATTATTACTTATATTGACATATGCTTTATTACAAAAAGACTAACTTACGTCGACTTAAACTAGACATGTATTACTTCTACTTCTCCTCTATCTTGCTGCGAATGACTTGAACATGATATGCACCCTATTAGGAAGGTTGCCATCCTGTCTTATTGGTCGAATTCCTCCTTGTTTATATCCGGAAGCGTCCCTACTTCCGCCACCAACAGAGGAAACTTTCATTGCACTGTCTCGACTGTCTTCCCCTTGTCCTGTCTCTGGCATTTGGCATTGTTGACCGACCGGGTAGGAACCATGATGTTTCTTGGCACGATCTGATGTTATTTGCAAGGAAGCTACGACTGGAGTGTGAATCTGTGATAAATTTTGAATGCCACTATGGTCGTCTTGTTGTTTGCGAAGTTGATTTGATGATTCCGATGTATGCAAAATGAGAGGAAGCTCTGTGGGCGCTTAGGACTGAAATCCAAGACATACCTCGAAAGGTAAGAAGTTTGTGGAAGCGTGCATGGCCTTTTTGTAAGCGTGCCACTTATGTAAATCCGACATTAGGAGGTGGAATTATTTGGCGTAGTGGTGGTCAATAAATTTGGCAGAGGACAGGGTCTCGAAGTGGTAAGTCACCAGGTGGCCTCCCTGTTTACGCATCACTCCCAGGGAAAACTAAGAGGTAATATGGGGTAAATTATAACGATGTTTCATTGTTTGTTGGGTGCGAGAATGGGATGTGATAACTAGAGGATGTATGTGTAGTGTCCCCAAGGCCGAGCCCCGTTGTAAACCATGTTTGGAAAGGAATTGTAATTATGTTTTATAGGCTGGTGAGCCAAGTTTTTATAAGCTGTAGGCTTATGTGTTGTTAGGCCAGGGAGCCTAAGTGTTGAAGGCCAGGAGCCTGATGTTGTATATGTAATCATGCAGAACAATTAATAAAACATAAACACCGCCATGTGCAGACCGACCACGATAAATGAGTGAAGGGGGACTGAGCATCCATAGGATGGGCAAGGAATTGAGGGATGGAAGGTGGGAAAAGGGGCTAAGTGTTGAGCCTAGGGGGCTTAAGCCTAGGAATAATATTTTAATATTATCCCCAAAATACGTGCGCATTGTATGTTTATCCTAAGTTTCTGGCAAAGGGAGAACATGCAAGGGAGATGCGTGCTAGTGGAACGCATGCAATTTCATGGGTGACAAGTTTCAACCCTGACGCATGCAAATAAAACGGCCAGGGTGAGCCGTGAGAGGTTCCTTCCCCATTCTACCCGATTGTCTAAACGTGCACAGAGCCCTGGATAGTACTACCAACCCGACTCTTGCAGAGAACCTTCGTGCATCCTTGTGATTCAAAAATTCTGTGTCTGGCTCTGAGAAAATCGGTGTGTATATTCCCTGAACGAGAAGCATGCATGGATTTGGGAAAGAGTCTGCGTTTGTTCTGGAAAGATGGTATACCCTTCTTTGTTCTAATCCGGGGAGTTTGAATCGACCCCTACGTGGACGACTCGTCACGCATCCTTGAGAATCCAGAATATGAGTCTATTCCGTGTTGCCAAATTGAGAAAATAGAAGGGTCTCGTCCCTGCTAAGCCGGTTATACTGTTGCACCTGTCTGGAGCTGCCCTGGGGTGTTCATGTCTAGATCCCGTGGATTGTGGTGGACGTGTATTGTTGATCCTGTGTGGCTTGTTGGCCAGTTTGTAAAACACTTTCTCCAGGTGAGAGAGGTGGTTGAAGATTGGAAGAACAAGTTATTGGATCTGTAAGCGACTCCCTCCAGGTGAGAGAGTGCGTAGAGGAAGGAGAGAACTTCTGGAAGGAACCCTGTAGCTGCCACAAAGCCCGAAGACTTCTGGTCTAGCCTATTCCTGTAACCCAAGGCAAGGGAGATTAGCAGCCGAAGGACTGTCCAGGTGACAGAGAAGGTGTATACTCCTGGGGTGGAACAGGCATGTGGGGAATGAGGGTCTGTGGGCAGTGAGCGTGGGAGGTTCCTTGGAGAGAATTCCTCCCTTGTGGTTGTGTGTTGTTTTCCCTGTAACCTCAGCCTAGCCTAGATTTCCTTTCCTTGGGGTGGAGCTTAGTCCCATCTCGGGGGTGACACATTGCTGAGTTGATGAGCAGTGCGGTCTAAGGCTGGGAGGTTCGTGGAGGGCCTGCACTTGGTTGGTGGAATCTACCATTGTTAAAAGATAAGTATTTGATTATGTTTTTATCAGGTTGTCCATGACTCTATTGTTTATGTTATCATGATTTCTGCTGTGTATACGAATTAATATGGAATGCTATGGTTCGTGGAGGGCCTGCACTTGGTTGGTGGAATCTACCATTGTTAAAAGATAAGTATTTGATTATGTTTTTATCAGGTTGTCCATGACTCTATTGTTTATGTTATCATGATTTCTGCTGTGTATACGAATTAATATGGAATGCTATGGTTTGTTAATTATAGCAGTAAATAATATGTCTTACTCTGAGCGTGACTGTGTTTAATTGTTGAAAGCATATGGATCATATCATACCTGTACGAATTATGTATAGAGTGGTGTTATAACCTTCTCTTAATAGTGATTAAACCTTGGTAGCTGAAAAGGTGCGCTACAGTTTGGTATCAGAGCCAAGGTTTCGACACTAAGCCTAGATGGGCCAGTGGAGCAGTCTTTGGACCGAGAATGCGAAAGGAAATTGGGTCTGGAAGGCCAATTTCGGACCCTGATTTGCTCCAAAGTGTCAAGGAGTTACTTGAGTTTTTTTTAAGCTCAGGAGGTATAGCGGCGTTATGAAACCGCCGCCAGTGTGGTATAAGTCCACAGGGAGAGAGGACTTCACACCAGAAGGGTAGGAGCTTTAGGATCTGTTCGAGAGGGAAGGTGAACCCTCGTGACCGTTAGATCTAGAAAGTGTGCACGGGGTTTAAAGACCTTTGGAAATTGCACAGGAGTGTGGAAATCGCGATACGCGAAATTTCGAATTAGTTAGGAACCGTATGAGCCGTCAGATCTCGGCTGGAAAACCCGACAGCTGTTGGATCTGTCAGGAGATATCCGAGGGTTAAAACCCCAGTGAATAGGGATGAAAGCCCTGAAATAGATCTAGACCGTCCGAATGACGGAGGCCACGTGTCGTGAGATTTCCCATTTCGGGAAATCCGGAATCACGAGATCGGGAGTCCTGATGACAAGAGATCAGGACTTTCCATCGTGGAAATTCCAAAATAGATCTGAACCGTCAGAATGACAGAGGCCACGTGTCGTAAGATTACCCATTTCGAGAAATCGAGAATCGCGGAATCGGGAATCCTGATGACGAGGGCTCGGGATTTTTCGTGGTGAAAACCTCGGGATAGATCTGAACCGTTCGATGGACGGAGGTTACGTGTCGAGAGATTAACTGCAACGGGAAACCAGGGATCAAGATTTTGGGAGTCTCGTGATCGAGAGTTCAGACTCTCGTGATGATAAACCCGATGAACGGACGAGATTCTTTCGGAGGATCTCAGGGTCTGGGATGATCGTTAGATGTGAGGAAGAGATGTTGGCTTTAGGCCGGGGCGCGAATGTGCATTAAGGTACGTAACGAGCAGATGTAGACAGCCAGATTCCATCTGCCTAGATCTACGGCTGAGGTTCAATTCCGGAACCCCCTTGCTGTTCTATGTTTAGCAGTTGGGGGGGGGTCCGGAATCGTACGTGAAACTCTCGAAAGGTTGAGATTAATTCACCTTGATCAATGGTGCTCAGGTGAGTTCCGGACCCCCCTTGCCATTCTTCCTTTAATGGGGGGGGGAATAGCGTGGCGTGTGAAATGGGGCCCCTTCTGCCACCTGTACTCCACTTAAAGGTGCGCGATGCGATTGATGTCGTAGATCTGAGAAAGATCTGACCGTTGGATTTTTCTAGGAATGGACGTGGACACATGGAAATGTACCACGTGCCAGTGGGTCTAGAAGAGAAGAGAGAGAGGTGGGACCCGATGACGTCATTAAAAGTGATGTGTACCCTCATGAACGTACCACATGCCACCGTAGTTGTGGGTGACCACTGTGCTATGTGGGCTCGGAGGGTAAAGTAATTCGGAATTTCGAAAGTCGAGGGTTGGATAGGAAAGCAAGTCTGAAAGCCTCGTGGACCGAAACCCCAAAACCCAAAGACCCGAAATCCCAAAGTGCCGAAAATGAAAGTTTTGAAAACACAAAAATTGCAGAACCGAACGAGAGCTCAGAAAACTTAATTAAATCAAAATGTCTTTTGTTCTTGTTCGTATTGGCTTATAAATGTTATGGATTGTTCCGAAGGAGTAATGGCCTGACAAACTTCGAATTTAATTGCACAGTGCGTGTGCAGAGTTCAACGGAGGTCAGGACTCCAGTTAAACAACGCCGAGTATGGAGTGGGGAAAGGTACAGATTACCCCCGAAATAGAAGACGAACAGGAAGGAAAGGATGTTAACCTAGGAGTTGAAGGATCGAACTCCAATGGGCATGGAAAGGAGGAGGATAAGGAAGGACACATAATGAAAATCATTGAAGGATTGCAAAGAGAGGCCAAGGCTCACCAAGCTGATAGTCGAAATCTCATGAAAGTCAGGGATCGACAGGGTGAATTAAACTTAAAATTTTTGAAGAGCCTGGAAAGAATAGAGAAGAAACTCGAGAAGGGAAGAGACTTAGGTACGACGGAGAGTCGTAGAATCCATGGGAGAAGAAGTAGGTCGAGGAGTGGTAGCCGACATCTTAGTCGCTCCCAAAGACATTCTGATAGGAAGACACATAGTAGTTCAAGCCCATCCCCTACCAGAAAACATCAAAAATTTGGAAAGGACGAATTGAAAGGGGAGATGAACAAGATTAAACCTCCAACATTCGATGGAGAACATAAGAAGGAGGAAGATGGCAAGACATGGTTACTTGGCATGAAGAAATACTTCAAACTACAGAATTATTCTTCCCATGCAGAGGGAAGAATTGCAATGTACCAACTGAAAGGAAAAGCATCGATGTGGTGGGATAAGTTTGTGCAGGTGCAACACATCAGAGAGAAAGAGGTCACTTGGAGGGAATTTAAGAGGTATTTCGAGAAGAAATACCTGACTAAAAGATACTATGATAGGAAGATGAAGGAGTTCTTCGAACTCAAGCTAGGCAGCATGACTATTGATGAGTATGAACAAAGTTTCCTAAAACTACTGAAGTATGTTCCATTCATCAAAGATGAGGCTGTCAAGATTTAGAGATATCTGAGTGGACTGCCACCTTCCATGAGTGACAAGATTCAATATGATGATCCTAAGACAATCGAAGAAACAATAAGAAAGGCAAAATGCTTGTATGAACAACAAGGAGAAAGGCCTATCCTTCGGAAGGTTTGGAATGATCAGAGGAAGTTTAAGAAGGAACAGAGGCAGAAGGGAAAGAAGCCTTCCTTTTTCAGAAACAGTCTTCAGAGACAGCCATTGTTTAGAGAGCCGAGAATGACTGAAGGGGGAGCACAAAGATAGAGACAGATGCCCATTCAGTGTTGGGGCTATCAAGGAAACCACAAGTACAGATATTATCCCCATAAAAATGGTAAAGCGAGAACTGTACATACTGTTCAACAAGCTGAAACAGTGGGAAATATGGGTAGCAGAATGCCGAGGATCTACGCAGCCCTGGACGACAAGCAAGCATAATTTCAATCTCACATGATTGAAGTGGAAGGTACGATCAACAACCGACCACTTGTTATTTTAATTGATTCAAGGGCTAGCCATAGTTATGTAGATCCTAGAGTGGTGGAAAGTTTGCATCTAATGAGAAGAAAACATGAGAAGTCTTGGTTAGTGTAGTTGGCCACAGGGACCAAAAGGAAGGTCACTGAATTGTTTAAGTCCTATTCAGTGGACATGAAAGGAATGAGCACTAAGGTTGAATTGAACAATTTGCCTTTAGGCTCACACGATTGCTTAATTGGGATGGACTGGTTGGACCAGCACCATGCCCTTCTATATTGTCGTAACAAGAAGTTCACATGCCTGAACGAAGAGGGAAATCAGGTAACAGTCCAAGGAATTCCCAGAGCTGTGGCTGTGAGGGAAATCGCAGCCATGCAGCTGAAGAAATGTTACCGGAAAGGCTGTCAATTATTTGTAGCTCGGGTGGAAGAAGCATCCCGAGATGAAGTCTCAAATCTGGAAGACCACAAAGTAATCAAAGAATTCAAGGACATATTTCAGGAGGTACCTAGACTACCTCCGAAGAGGGACATCGATTTTTCTATAAATTTGATGCCTGGAGAAGCTCCGGTTTCAAAGGCTCCTTATAGAATGAGCACACCAGAGTTGAAAGAGTTGCAATTGCAGCGTGAAGAGCTACTAAAAAAAGGTTACATTCGCCCCAGTGTGTCACCGTGGGGAGCCCCGGTCCTATTCGTGAAGAAGAAAGATGGGACATTGAGGTTGTGCATTGATTTTCGGCAGTTGAATAAGGTTACTGTCAAGAACAAGTATCCTCTGCCAAGGATTGATGATCTTTTTGATCAGTTGAAGGATGCGAAAATATTTTCGAAAATAGATCTCCAATCAGGATATCACCAAGTGAGAATAAAGGATGAGGACATTAGAAAGACCGCCTTTAGAACAAGGTACGGTCATTATGAATTCGCAGTGGTGTTGTTTGGGCTGTCCAACGCGCCTGTTGTTTTCATGTGCTTAATGAATGGAGTGTTCAGAGATTATTTGAACAAGTTTGTCATAATCTTCCTGGAAAACATCTTGGTGTATTCCAAGACAGAGGAAGAACATGAGCAACACTTGAGAATGGTGCTACAGGTGTTGAGAGAACACCAGCTGTATGCAAAATTGAGCAAGTGCTCATTTTATCAAAGGCAGATCCATTACTTGGGACACATTATATCTGAAGAAGGGATCACTGTGGATCCTGAAAAGGTAGAGGCCATTCGAGAATGGCCAGAGCCAAGGAATGTGGCAGAAGTTAGATATTTTATGGGTCTGGCGGGCTACTATAGGAGGTTTATAGTCGGATTCTCAAAGATAGCTCATTCTATCACTTCCTTGCAAAAGAAGGAGAAGAAGTTCCAGTGGACTGAAGAATGTGAGAGCAGCTTCCAGCGATTGAAGCAGCTGCTAACTAGTGCTCCAATCCTAAAGATTGCAGATCCAAACAAGGATTACGTAATGTGCACAGATGTATGTAAGGAGGGGCTAGGAGGAGTTCTCAGCCAAGAGGGATTTGTAGTTTGTTATGAATCCCGAAAGTTGAAGGAACATGAGAAGAATTATGCCACTCACGATTTAGAGCTGGCAGCAATCGTCCACACCTTGAGGAAATGGAAACATTACCTCATGGGAAAGAGATTCGAGTTGAGGACATACCATAACAGTCTGAAGTATTTATTTGATCAGCCGACCTTAAATGCCAGGCAAATCAGATGGCTGGAGTTTCTGTGCGAATATGACTTTGATATCAAGCATATCAAGGGGAAATAAAATAAGGTGGTTGATGCACTCAACAGAAAGGTGCACAAATTACATGCTGCAGCCATTAGCATGTACCAGACTGAGATGAAAGACAAAATTTTGGAAGCTGCAAATACTGATTTGCAGTACCACAGCCCAAGGAAGGTTACACCATGGGAGATGATGGTTTACTTCTGTATAAAAATAGAGTGTATGTACCCAATGTTCGAGAATTGAAGCTGACAATTCTAAAGGAGATGCATAACGTGGCTTATGCTGGACATCTTGGATATCAGAAGACTGTGGCGGCAGTCAAAAGCCATTATTTTGGCCGAGTCTGAAGAAAGAAATCGCTGAATACATCGCTAGATGTTTGGAGTGCCAAAAGGTTAAGGATGAGCATAGGCACCTAGCAGGGTTGCTGCAGCCTTTACCTATTCCTGAATGGAAATGGGACATGGTAACAATGGATTTTATCACAGATGTGCCCAGAACAAGCAAGCAGCATGATTCAATCATGGTGGTGGTGGACAAGCTTACTAAAGCTACCCATTTTATTCCACTAAAAACCACCCACAGAGCAGCAGATGTTGCTGACATTTTCCTAAAAGAAGTTGCACGCTTGCACGGAATTCCTAAGACAATTGTGTCTGATAGAGACCTGAAATTCACTTTGAATTTCTGGAAAGGACTGTTCAAAGGATTCAGAACGAATCTGAACTTTAGCACAGCATATCATCCTAAGTCTGATGGACAGACAGAGAGAGTAAATAGAGTAATAGAAGACATGCTGAGAATGTATGTGATGGATAAACCATCAAGGTGGGAAGACTACCTACATTTGGTAGAATTCGCCTACAAGAATGGGTATCATGCGTCATTGAAGATGAGCTTGTTCGAAGCGCTTTATGGAAGAAAGTGCAACACTCCAGTGAGCTGGGATAATCCAACTGACAGAGTAGTAGTTGGGCCTGAGCTACTCAAAGAGATGGAAGACCAAATGATAAGAATTAAACATAATCTAAAAGCTGCCCAGGATAGGCATAAAAGTTACGCTGATAGTAACAGAACCCATAGAGAATTCAAAGTGGGTGACCATGTTTTCCTAAAAGTGAAAACTAGCAGGAGTTCCCTGAGGCTGGGAAGTTGCGCCAAGTTGGCAGCAAGATTTTGTGGGCCATTTGAGATCCTGGAAAGGATTGGGCCGGTTGCATACAAGCTTGCATTACCTGCATCTATGACTGTACATAATGTGTTTCATGTTTCACTGCTTAAGAAATATGTACCTGATGCTAATCATGTTATCGATTGGAATGTGATTCAGGTGGAACCAGAAGGTGTCCTACAAGTGCATCCTATACGCATATTGGACAGGAAAAGCAAACAGCTTTGGAATCGAGTCATAGAGCTTGTAAAGGTCCAGTGGACCTGGTACGGTCCTGAGGACGCGACATGGGAGCATGCAGATGTTATGCGGGTAGAGTACCCACATCTTTTTGAAATTTTTTGAAAAGCTTGCAGATGCTATGTAAAGTTTCACTGAGGACAGTGCAAAAATAAGGGGAGGGGGATTGTAGTGTCCCCAAGGCCGAGCCCCGTTGTAAACCATGTTTGGAAAGGAATTGTAATTATGTTTTATAGGCTGGTGAGAGAAGTTTTTATACGTTGGAGGCTTATGTGTTGTTAGGCCAGGGAGCCTGAGTGTTGAAGGTCAGGAGCTTGCTGTTGTATATGTAATCACGCAGAACAACTAATAAAACATAAACACTGCCATGTGCAGACCGACCACGATGAATGAGTGAAGGGGGACTGAGCATCCATAGGATGGGCAATGAATTAGGGGCTGGAAGGTGGGAAAAGGGGCTAAGTGTTGAGCCTAGGGGCTAAGCCTAGGGGGCTTAAGCCTGGGAATAATATTTTAATATTATCCCCAAAAGACGTGCGCATTTTATGTTTATCCTAAGTTTCTGGCAAAGGGAGAAGATGCAAGGGAGATGCGTGCTAGTGGAACGCATGCAGTTTCATGGGTGACAAGTGTCAACCCTGACGCATGCAAATAAAACGGCCAGGGTGAGCAGTGAGAAGGTTCCTTCCCCATTCTACCCGATTGTCTGAACGCGTACAGAGCCTTGGATAGTACTACCAACCCGACTCCTGCAGAGAACCTTCATGCATCCCTATGATTCGAAAAGTTTGTGTCTGGCTCTGAGAAAACCAGTGTGTATATTCCCTGAACGAGAAGCCTGCGTGGATTTGGGAAAGAGTCTGCATTTGTTCTGGAAAGCTGGTATACCCTTCTCTGTTCTAATCCAAGGACTCTGAATCGACCCCTACGTGGATGACTTGTCACGCATCCTTGAGAATCCATAATATGAGTCTATTCTGTGTTGCCAAATTGAGAAAATAGAAGTGTCTCGTCCCTGCTAAGCCGATTATACTGTTGCACCTGTCTGGAGCTGCCCTGGTGTGTTCGTGTCTAGATCCCGTGGATTGTTGTGGATGTGTATTGTTGATCCTGTGTGTCTTGTTGGCCAGTTTGTACAACACTCTCTCCAGGTGAGAGAGGTGGTTGAAGATTGGAAGAACAGGTTATTGGATCTGTAAGCGACTCCCTCCAGGTGAGAGAGTGCGCAGAGGAAGGAGAGAACTCCTGGAAGGAACCCTGTAGCTGCCACAGAGCCCAGAGACTTTCGGTCCAGCCTGTTCCTGTAACCCAAGGCAAGGGAGATTAGTAGCCGAAGGACTGTCCAGGTGACAAAGAAGGTGTATACTCCTGGGGTGGAACAGGCATGTGGGAAATGAGGGTCTGTGGGCAGTGAGCGTGGGAGGTTCCTTGGAGAGAATTCCTTCCTTGTGGTTGTGTGTTGTTTTCCCTGTAACCTCAGCCTAGCCTAGATTTCCTTGCCTTGGGGTGGAGCTTAGTCCCATCTCGGGGGTGACCCATTGCTGAGCTGATGAGCAGTGTGGTCTAAGGCTGGGAGGTTCATGGAGGGCCTGCACTTGGTTGGTGGAATCTACCACTGTTAAAAGATAAGTATCTGATTATGTTTTTATCACGTTGTGCATGACTCTACTGTTTATGTTATCATGATTTCCGCTGTGTATACGAATTAATATGGAATGCTATGGTTTGTTAATTATAGTAGTAAATAATATGTTCTACTCTAAGCGTGAATGTGTTTAATTGTTGAAAGCATATGGATTATATGATACCTGTACGAATTATGTATAGAGTGGTGTTATAACCTTCTCTTAATAGTGATTAAACCTTGGTAGCTGAAAATGTGCGCTACAGTGTGATAGTGTCTTGTGGAATTGGGCGAGATGATGGAGTCTTGAGTGATGATGTGGCGTGCATGAGATCAATGGGTGTAGCCTGGGCTTGAGAGGGTGGGGGCCTTGAGGTTTTGGAAAATTTTGAGAGTAGAAGAATTATTGTGGGAGGTTTCATATTAGTGAGGATCCCGGGGTACACATGGCAGGTCAAACACAGAGAGACATTGGGGGTATTGATAACATGGTCCATGGCAGTGGTAGTGGTTCGCGGTTGTG
Organism: Picea engelmannii; assembly: GCA_009831015.1. NCBI lineage: Eukaryota > Viridiplantae > Streptophyta > Pinopsida > Pinales > Pinaceae > Picea > Picea engelmannii. The sequence continues at coordinate 12,917 of ML833398.1, forward strand.
GTGAAGTGATGGATGATGAAGTAAGTACATAGGTGTTCCCATCCTATTTAAGGTGGTATTGATAGGTCTTAGCATGATACACTGCTTGTTGGTCTTGTTGTTAAGGAAGATCGAGAAGGAGATCAACACAATCTAATGGTGACACGTCGCAGATCACTGTGTCACGAAAGGGACCAATGGTGAAGGTGATGGCACAACATCTAGAAATAGTAATGTGAGGACCATTCTTCTGGACCCAACGCAGATGATATGGATCAGGGTGTGGGGTGGTTGAGAGTTGCATATGTTGGATTAATTGTTGCGATATCATATTTATTTCACTGTTGTTGTCCAGGATGAGAGTGGCGAGTTCATCTTTAATTTGACAGTTGTGAGTGAAGAGGGGAACGTTATGGCGAGCAGAATATGGTGTAGTCATGAGAATGAGGTATGGGTCTGCTTCAGTGGGGTTGGTGAGAGAGATGACTTATAGTTGCTTGGGAAACTCATTGGGTGTGGTCTCTGCAAACAAGGTCTGATGGGGGTGGTTATTTTTAATGGCTCGACAATCAACAGAGTTATGGGAGTTGGTCTTGTGAAAATTACACCAAACTGCATTTTTGGTCATCGAAGAGGAAGAAGGATAAGATTGAGAATGAGAAGGAGTTGGGTGATCAGGCTAGGTTCTGTTTGGCAGAAAGCAAATGTGAGGATCCATCTTTCTTTCTATGGCTAAGTCCCATAAGAAAGCCTTGTCCAAAGAAGGACTATAAAAAAGATCCACCTCCCACCGGAGAGGTAACACTAAACCAGAGTTGAACTTGATAATTAATACCTTGTATGGCTCATTGATATGGAGCTGGATGCACAGCTTGCAGAAGACATCGATGTAGCCTTGAATCGCCTGATTGGAAAGTTGACGGAGTTGTAACCACTTTGCGAGTAAGTTCTGAAGGTAGCTTGGAGGGTAGAAGCGTTCTCTCAATGCCCGACAGAATGTATCCCATGAAGAAATGCGGCCATTTGTCGAGGACGACCATGTACCGATCTCGACGATCAATTCTGCACTATCCAAGTTTGTGTCCCACCAAGTTTGGGCTATTCCTTCGAGTTGATGACTGGCTATTTGCAATTTGGTGGCCTCCTCCATCTCAGGCGAGGTTTTGAAATAAGTGGAGAGGCTACGGAGCTAGGAATCCACAGTCTCACCATTCATTTGGCCGACGAACTTGGGTAATTGAAAATGGGTGTCCAACTGCATGGTCATTGGAGGTCTTCATTGTTGAACTCGAATCAGTTCTTGTAGAGCCAACGCCAAATATTCCACTGGGCTTGATGTGTATGAGTTGGATTCCTCACTGGAGGTTTGTCATCAAGGAGGCATGGTTGGAAGCCTGGAATAGACCCTGAGGAGGGTGTGAAAGAATCTAGAGAATGGTGAAATGCACGCTCTGAGTAGAAGCGTGAGATTAAGTATGAAACCCAATTGATATGGCTTGAGGACGAATGTTGGGCAATCTGTTTGCTAGTCAGCTACACAACAATGCGTGCTGGAGTGAAAAAGAGAGGAAATGTGTACAATGTGTTATTTTCTGAGGGGGGGCGAATGTTGGGCGAATACATCATGAGTTAGCTACACAACAATGTGTGTTGGAGTGGTCAATACAGAAAATGGGAGTTGTTTGGGTGCTCTTAAGCAGAGAAGAGAAAAAAATGATTTTTCTGGTGTGCTCTTCGTTCCTTCCTTAGTCGTGGTCGTTTTGGTTCGTAGATCCAAAGGCTGGAAGCCCCTTGACTGAAGAACGAAATACTCAGTCTCCAAACAAAGTGCGCACCAATCCCTTTGGTGCGTAGTCTCTCTTTTTTCCCTCTTGAACAACAATCACGAAAATGACCCTCATATTTTTTCTCTTAGCGTAAAACAATTTGAACGTGGTGGATGAAGTTTTTGGTCCCACGGACCGAACACGCTTTGATACCAATTGATCTGAGTGTGAGGGCGTCTTTATCTCTTTGAGAACGTAGGTTACACAAAATAGAGTTAGAGAACGCAGGCTACACAAAAACTTCCTCAATCGTATTATCTCTTTGAGTGTATTCTTAAACAAACAATGTCAATCTTCAAAAACAAAAGATGCTTCTTTTCCTTCTGAGATTCTTTGTGCACTCAGATGCACAAGAGAAATTTCCCGCATGCTTTGTTGACATACGGACTCTTACATAAAAATTAGGCATTTCCATTATTTCTTATACCGACATATGCTTTATTACAAAAAGACTGATTGATGCTGACCTAAACTAGACATAGTATTACTTCTACTTCTCCTCTATCTTGTTGCAGATGACTCGAGCATACTATGCGCCTTGTTAGGAAGGTTTCCATCATGTCTTATTGGTCCACTCAATTAGTTTTATTTATGAGTTAGACCTCTGCAATTGCTTTTGAATCAATTTAAATTTCAAGTGCATTAGAGAATAAGAGTTTTATTGATCTGAGGACATTATTTTTAATGAAAAATAAACTGGCAGGGACACTACCTTGGTAGGCCAATTAGGATTATATTCCATCAGGTGCCCCTGCAAGGCCTAATGATCTTCTTGTTGTGGAAATCTTGGATTTGGATGCTCTTCCTAGAAATGAATAGGGATTCACTGGAACAATGGATAGAGAGAATGGTGGGAGCTTTCTAACTGACCATTTTCCCTATGCAACAAAGGCTATATGGTACATTGAAGGAATTTTTGCATATTCTCCTCATATTCCAGGTACACATAAAATTTTCATATTCCAGGTATACATAACTTTTTCCTTATGCAACACTTCATGTTATTTCAAGGACACTATCTAGGAAATAAAGACAAGAACTTTTAAACTTCTTGGTCAGATACTCCCAACTATATATGTAAAACATAATGGTAAATACTTCCAAAGCCATGCTGAGAACAAGAGTGCCCAATAAGCATGTAGTTATGTTTGAACCCCAAAGCTTCTCTATCTCCCAAAGAAAATAGATTGTCATCATCTTTCCTCTAATTTGTTTCTGGTAGTTAAACCTCTATATTTTTCACTAGAGAGAGTGCAAAACTCCGTACAAAATTTGCATTACAATCAAACTACCTTTCGCTAAGAGCCACAATTGAGTACTAAGGAAACTTCAGGAATGTCAACATTAAGTTATGCATAGATTATGCAGTGGATTATCTATCTACATCTAAGGAAAGCTGTATGGTCATCTCAAACCTCTATTGCAGATTCTCCTCTAAAGGTCAATACCATGTAATTGTCACTACTCCATGTAACAGTAATTTTTTTAGAAAAAAAACCTCGTGTGTAATATCCCCAAGGATGAGCCCCAGTTGTATTTATGAATTGTAAACATGTTTTGTAGGATGGTGAGCCAAGTGTTGATAATTTGGCGAGTTTATGTGTTTATTAGGTTGGAGAGCCTAAGTGTTAAAGGCCAGGACCCTGTTTTTGTATATGTAATTATGCAGAACATTAATAAATATTAAACATTGCTGCGTGCACACCAACCATGAAGAAAGAGTGATGGGGGCCTAAGCTTCCACAGGGTGGGTAAGGGAAAGGGGGATGAAAGGTTGGAAAGAGGGGCTAAGATTAGGGTATTAAGTCCTTGAGAATAATAATTTATTATTATTCCAAAGCTGTGTGAAAGACATGTTTTTTATCCTAAGTCCTGGGAGAGGCAACGTGTGAAAAAAGGGAATGCATGGAGCTCTAGGAAGACAAGTGTCGACCTGGCGCATACAATTAAACGTTGAAGCATCAACTGTGTTGGGGGTTGTCTGGTCATTCTTCCAACTTCCGCCTGAGTTCGCTTGCCATTCCCGATTCCTGTGAATTTCGTCTAGCCTCTGCGTTTTGACCTCTGCATAACCACGCACCTATGAAAACTAGAACCGTGAAGCCGGCCTGTGTGAGTCCTTGAACCCAACATATCCTCTCTTGTAGAGTCGAGTTCGTACCTAGATCATTTGGGTCGTTGCCTTCTGTTTTCCTGAGTTTTTTGACCAATTACTGTTGTTGTTACCCATACCTTTTAGGAATTGGGTTGAAACTGGTTGAAGAAGCGGGTTTTTAGACCCATGGTTGAAGAGGCAGGTTGTCAGGCCTGTTATCAACTCTCTCTAGGTGAGAGAGTTTGTTGGGAAGTGGTTTTCTCCTAGAGAGAGTCCAACACCTGCTACAGAGCTCTGAGAATTCCGGTCTCGCCTGTTGGTGAAGCCCAAGGGAAGGGAGGTGAAGCATCCGATGAACTGTGTGATAGTGAAGGTGTATACTCCTGGGGTGGAATAGACATGTGGGGAATGAGATTCCATGAGTAGTGGTCGTAAGAAGTCTCCTAAAGAGAATCCTTCCAATTGCACTGTGCAGTTTCCTGTAACCTTAGCCTAGTCTAGGATTCCCTTTCCCTGGGTGGAGCTTAGTCCCAGCTCGAGGGTGACCCACTACTGACCATGATAAGAAACATGGTCTATGGCTGGGAGGTTCATGGAAGGTCTGCATGCATGTGGTGGTCTTCTGTTAAAAGATAAGTACCACTTTTATGTTCATTTACATGTTGTGTAATGAGACATATGTTGCAATTGATGAGTATTGCTTGTGTATGTTGTATATGCTGCATGTGGAGGGTTACTATTATTTTCTCATTATTAGGTTATATATAAGTAGAATATTCATTCTATGTTTATATGGATGTGTATGTTTTTAAGCAAGTATCTCTGTGTGGCATAGCCAGTAGTTAAGGCTGGAGTTGTCACAGATTAGAGTAGTGCAACAGAGCTGCAGGGGTATCATTTCCCAACCTATTAGTGGTTGGGGACGTTACAATTTGGTATTAGAGCCATGGTTTTGACACTGAGCCTGGATGTGACATGTTAGTGGTTAATGAGACAAAGATTTCAGATTTAATTGTTGTCGAAAGGGACAAAATTCGAGGTTCAGAGTGTCCCTGGGTGTAAGGAGTGTGTTGACAGAGTCTTTGACACAAAAAGCTCAGGATAAATAGATTGAGTTTTCTCATGAAGGGATGTGAAGATCTTTTGCAAGGAGTGTACAGATCCGAAATTCGACTAAGTGTCGAAGCAACCCTCTAAGGACAAAGGGGTTCGAGAAACGAAGCTTAGGAGGAGGAGTGACAACAATCATTAGATTTGTTGTTGGAAGGAGTCTCGACCGTTAGATCTGTGTCCAGGAAAGCAAAGGAGAGCGTTGAGGAGGAAACAGATCCCAAGCTGTCGTATCTTAGTGCAAAGGATCAATAGTCGTTCGATCCAGGTTGACAGGTGGCGCAAGATACACAACTCTGGAGCGAGAGAACTTCTGAAGTTTTGTGATTGAGGAGAAAAGCGAAATAGCCGATGTAGATCTTGGTTGTTGGTCGCTAGAGGGGTACGTGTCAACAGACTTGAGACTTCAGGGAAATTCACTTCGAAAGATTTCAAGTGTGGAGTGAGTTTGAAACTCCCTAAGTCCTGAAGTGCCGAAGTCACTCATAGTCATTGATCGTGAAGGAGGACACGCATCGGTAGACCATGAACTCTGGGGGAAAGTGCTCCGGGCAAAAGCGAGCGTAGAGGAGTTGAAACTCCCAAAGTCTGAAGCTTTGAAGCCCGAAGAGACAAAGTGGTGAGTCATGATGATGTTACCTGGAGGTGACATGGACCTTTCCTATACCTGCCACGTGCACCCACCTGGAATGTTTACAACTGTATTATGTGGGCTTTGAGGTTGAATAACATAGTTAAAGGTCAGCGAGCCCACACTGGCGTTGATCACGATACATCTAGATCGACAGTCAGGAGGAATTGTGGGGACCCAATTTGCACGAGAATTAATTTCTCAGGGTGGTCCTGCAATCCAAACCATGGTTTTCCGGGGGGGGGGGGGTTTACGTGTCAGCATAAGATGAATTGCGAGATGAAAGGCGGGTTACTCCAAACCCCAAATGCATGCCCCTGCAATTTGAAGGGCATTAAGTGTTGTGTGAAACTGTGGGTCCCTGTGGACACATTGCACCAGTTGTGAAGTCCGGAGACTTGTCACTCCGAAAGATTGGTTCTTCAGGGAACGAAATAAAGAACTTTCAAGAGTTTTGTAATGTCGAGGTGACGAGACGTAATAACGTCACCAAAGGTGACATGGAAGTGTTTAGAAATTAACGGTTCAGGGCGTTGGGGGTGTGCGGATGTGAAATCCTCCAAAGTCCCGAACCTCTGAAGTCCCAGAGATCACATGCTTGAAGTTCCATAGTGGGTGTCAGCCATTGGATGTTGGGTAGTCGTGTACTGTTGATCCACCCTACTTCGTGAGTCCAATAATCTGAACTTCGAGAGATTGTTGTGTGATGATTCGAAATCTTTCGAAGCCAAAGAGAAAAGGCCTGAGTAAGCACCTATTGATCTAGCTCTTGGTCATGACCGATGGTCGCATGGGTTGGGGATTGAGAGAAAGGGACTAGTGCCTGAAAATTGTGTTAAAGAAGGGAAAAAGGGGTTAGGAAGGAAGCCCGTGGATTTCGTCTGGTTCGTACCTACATCAAGGAGGTACTAAAGACTTGGGAACTTTATGATAGGGTCCAACAAATATCTAAGAGCCATTAGCTCAGATAAAAGAGATTGTTGCACAAGAAGTGCATCAGAGAGGAAGAACAAGTTTTAAAGGATTATAGATTTTTGCTCAAAGCTTGGAATTGAGAAAGGAAGCTATGATTGGAAAGGTCTCAGAAAGAGGATTCCAGATGTAATGGCTACATTAAAACAGAAAAATTTCTAGAAATGTCTTCAGATAGAAGAAAGAAGGAAGAAGGTCAAGGAAATTTTTTTATTCTACATCTGAGATTTTTCAGAAGTCGTTGGATCAGATGTTGGGTTCGATAAGCAGGATGGAAACCCAAAATGGAATCCTTATTTGGGGGAGACGGTTTAGGTGACAATATTTTCACATCAAATGTGAATGTTAGGTGGAGAAAGCCATCTGCAATACATGATAATGCATGAACCATAAGTTCATATGGAGATGCAAAGAATGGGAATAAAGAAGGAAGGTTTTATGGAATATGAAAGAGTTTGGAGATAAGATGTGACACCTCCAAATATCATTCCTACAGATTGGAGGTAGAGCCTCCATTATTTCTATCAGAATGCGAAATGGAAGCATGGCATGAAGTCATCAAATATGGAATGATAGAAGTTGAATATGCATGAGTTGAATTAGAGAAATCCAAATAATAATGGAATGCTGAAAATTAATATCAACATAATATGTGATGGCAAATATGCAAAGTAGACAAGGAAAAATTCATGGATGGAGTCAAGTCCATGAATATTCTAAGATAATGGAAGAAGAAATCATGAGATAGATATCAAGCTAATAGGAATGCATGTCAACACTCCAGGAAGGAAAATTAGAATAGTAAAGGATTGTTGATGCACTCAAATGTTGTGAAGGTATTTCCATAAGAGAATGGAAATATCAAGTCAAGAATAATTTAAAAGTGAAGTGACTTCTAAATTGAAATCAATAAGGAACCAGGAAGAAGAAAATAGTTCTATGTATGGTTTTGAATGCAGAGGGGATGGTGCCTGACAAGAATCCATCTTAAGTGACATAGAGCCATGAGTGACAACCCAAAAGGTTGGAGGTATCACTTGAATCTATGATGGTAAGGTAAAAGAAGGACTTTCAGTTAATTGTATGCAACTAGCAAAAGAGAAGCAAAGAGTACAAGAAAACCTCAAGTACTAAAGTATTCTGTCGGGAAAGGGCTAAAGAAGTTCATTCTTGAAGAGTTACTGGATATTGAAGAATCAAGAGTCTGTAAAACAACTTGGTGTGGAATTTGATTCATCCAAGTACGAGATTGGGATAGTTGGACCCATGAAATTAACGACAGTTGAAGGTTAATATCATCTTAGTTTGGGACTATAAATGCAAAGGAAACCAAGAATGATTTGGCTAGAAATTGCTCAGGACAAAAATAGTCATGTACAGTGACTACAATGAGAGCAGAAGAAGATCCAGGAATCCAGAAAGAATTATAGACTTATGGGATCAACAAGGAAAATTTTTATAGGGAGAAAGAAGTTGCTGCAATTTCTATGGCATAAAGTATGTTACGACTTGTTCGGTCAGCTAGAGGAAAGAATGCTTGCATGTTTGCAAGTGTTTTTGGTGATGTTGTTGCATAAGGAGGGAAGCAATAGAGAGTTGAAGTGTTGGTTATAAGTTTGATAAAAGAAGCATGAAATCTTCTACTGCCATCAGACATTCAGGTAGTATAAAATTTATTGATAACAGTCATGCAGGTATGAGTTTTTATTACTCTTTTTGCATAATTGTTGAAAGGAAATTTAGGTAAGAATTTCCTCAGCTAGAGTTATTTTTTAAAATCACATGATTATATTATTGATTGCATACCACTGGATGTGGTAAAAGCTGGAGGCATGTACTAATTCAAAGTTTTTTAGCTTATGAATGAACACAATGACATAGTAGAATGTCATGTTAATTTGGTTATGGGGTAATAACCAAAGAATTAAAAGATAAGAACTTGTTATAGGAAGGAATGCCAGTAAGCTAGTCATGTATGAGACCAATACATGGTTGGATATGGAAAGGCTATGAGCCACACAAGTACTAAAAGTTTTCTACCTTTAAATAAAACTTGGACTGCAACCTTTTTGCTAACACTAATGAACACCACATAATTATATTATTGGTGTAGTGTTCAGGTTGAAAAGGAAGGCATCCAATTAATTGGAAAGACAATAGGAAGTGTGTGGAGAATGTGTCAACACATTGACCGAAATTCCAACTTATGAATGGTGAGATACATGATTGAGATAAAGAACATTATGTAATTCAATGCAAGGTGCATTGAATAAGTATGCATTGAGAATTGCACTCATGCATAGTAAGTGATAGAATTGTATACTAAATGCAATGGTTGAATATGTTTTATTATTGCATGGAAATAATTGTTACTAACAGCTGAAATGTTGTTAAATCATGAAGTTGAGGACATTTCAAGGAGGTGTTAGACAATGCAATAGGAAAGTTGCAAGTCAAGTAGTCACATGAGCATTGACTACAAGAAATTTTCGTGTTCAGAAAAAGAAGTAATGAACTTACAGATATTACTGTGAAAATGCATATGCATAGAATGACGAGTCATTCTATTTTATTAAATTTTTTGGTAATTATGTTCGAATTGCTAGATGCAGACAATTCTAAATTCACTGCATATGGTTATGTACATATTGCAATTGAATTATGATGTATAGGAAATACTGACAATTGTTGGCAGTATGCAAGATGAAGCCTTGCAGGAAAATGGTATGCAGTTTGGTGCTTGTGGAAAACCACAAGGAAGGTTGCAATCTTAATATGGCAACAACCAAGAAGAATTATGAAATGAAATTTCATGTTTTGTGGAAAAAGTTGAATTCCTTTTTGCACTAGGTTGGAGTTCCTAAATGAATTCTTTTATGTTTTCTCATGATAACTTCATGTGGGTGATGCATATGAGATGATGTTGATTAAAGTTAGAATGTTGAATACAAAGAGTAGCTCAGGTAAGATGCTGATTGGAAATCTTTGAGGGCAATTGGAACTCCGAGAGCCACAATGCTCTGAGACTTCCTGAGCCGGCCTATTGCTGAAGCCCAAGGAAAGGGAGGTGTAGCAGCCAATGGACAGTGCGACAATGAAGGTGTGCACTCCTAGGGTGGGACATGCATGTGGGGAAGGAGAGAACATTGGTTGGAGTGTTGATAAGGTTTTGTACCTTGGTCTAGACCATGTTGATGTGGAAAGTCTTCTCAATAGAAAGATAAGTATCAATTCTCTATTTATTGTATGTTGTGTATCTTGTATACAGGTTATAATGTTATTAGAATTGCCTGTATATACATATATACACATTTCATATAGGCTTGCATTACCTGCACCCATGACTATACATAATGTGTTTCGTGTTTCATTGCTTAATAAATTTATACTTGATGCTAATCATGTTATTGATTGGAATGTGATTTAGGTGGAGCAAGAAGGCGTCTTGCAAGTGCATCTTGTGCGCATATTGGACCGAAAGAGGAAAAATCTCCGGAATCGAGCCACAGGGCTTGTAAAGGTCCAGTGGACTGGGTACGGTTCCGAGGATGCGACATGGGAGAATGAGGATGCTATGCGGTAAGAATACCCACATATTTTTGAATATTTTGGAAATCTTGTTGATTCTGTGTAAAGAGTTGCACTGAGGGCAGTGCAAAAATAAGGGGAGGGGATTGTAATATCCCCAAGGACGAGCCCCAGTTGTATTTATGAATTGCAAACATGTTTTGTAGGCTAGTGAGCCGAGTGTTGATAAGCTGGTGGGATTATGTGTTTATTAGGCCAGAAAGCCTAAGTGTTAAAGGTTGGGAGCCTATTTTTGTATATGTAATTATGCAAAACATTAATAAAGATTAAACATCACTGTGTGCAGACTGACCATGAAGAAAGAGTGATGGGGGACTAATAGTCCATAGGGTGGGTAAGTGATCCAGGTGGATATCAGTGTCCACCCACCTTTTCCAACTAGCTCAAAACAATCTTCTCGCAATTTACTATTTTTAGTAGTTTTAACTTCCGGAGCCATTTTTGAGGGCCTAAGTGAAGGTTTTTTGGGATAGAGCTTCTCAATGATAGAAAAATGCATAATTGATCCCTCAAAATGAATCTCCTCGACGATACCTTTCCAATGGGCTATCATACTCCTAAAATGAAGATTGTATGCAAAAGTTACGACCTCAGAAAGTTGATGTGCTAACTTACCCAAACGGGGCCCACATGACTTTTGGCGCTTCATCTCCTAGGGTTAGGTTTTTGGATGTATAGGGCTATTGAAATTCCTTTTTATTGTAAAAAGTCCTTTAGAGACTCATTGTAATCATCTACTTGTGAATGCAAGTGGCTGTCACATCTCTTCTCAGAGATAAGCTGCCACCATTCTAGCGAGTCTTTCACTCTGTATTTTTACAGTCTCTGTACATTTATTTCATTAATAGAAATCGTGTATTACTGTATCGATGTGTTTATGGTTGCATCTCTGATACATTTCCGTTATATTATTGGATATCCTCGATATCTCTGTGCATTTCTTTATTATATCTTCACTCTCATTTCATGCCGAAAATAATCTGGATCAATGGTATCAGAGCAGGTTATTCTTGATTATTTTTCATGAATGTCCTCGATGAGGTCTGAGTATAGCAAGTTGGGTCTCGAGCATGTCTCTCTTGAAGAAAATTTCTCTCACACACCCAAGAAACCCCCAATGGCGGAAGAAAAGAAAAACGACGGAGTAGACGATCCTATCAATCTGTTGCTTGAGAAAACTCTCACACAACAGAGGGACGAAATGATGGAGAATTTTGCCCACATATTTCAACACCTATCGATAGAAGCAGACACATATTCATCAAGAGACCACTTTGGAGGCACCTCACCTTTCAAGGTACAAGTTAATTTTGATATTCCTGTATTTGAAGGACAAATAGATGCAAAAGCCCTAGAAAAATGGTTAACTTTGCTAGAAGGTTATTCTCTGTTCACAATTTTTCTGACAGCGAAAAAATCACCTTCACACTCCTTAAAGCTCTCCCTTATGTCAAACATTGGTGGGAAACTTACTGGGAGCAAAGTTCCACAGTGGAGTCTGGAATATATAAAGCTGATCCCACTTTGGATTTTTTTGTGGATGCAGTAAAGGAACAGTGTTACCCTGTTGACAAGTATGAGGACTAGTACATGAGATGGACCACACTATGACAAGAGAGGGTCCAAGCAGTTCCAGAGTTCACCAATGCCTTCCATAATTTGTGCACCAACCTGGGTATAAAAGACTCCGAACGAAATTTGGTTTTGAAATACTGTGGGGATCTACACAGATACATCCAAACTAAAATGGATTTTTTGGACATCTCATCACTCGGTGCTGCCTATCGATATGTTGTTAAAATTGAACAGAAATTTAAGCACCAGAACAAACGGGAGTTCGGGTATGCAAATCCACAACATTCAAAGTATGACAAAGATGACCCTAACAAACAGTCTCCCGAAAACCAGTCCAAGCCATAGGAAAAGAAGGGTCACGGGAAGACAAAGAAGGACACTGGAAAATGGTGTGATTTCCACAAAATACCCTAGCACAACACCGATGAATGTCGCTCAAAATAGTCATTGGTGGTTGAGATCAAAGATAAGGAGCCAAACCTCGATTAAGAATCTGGTTCTGAAAATAATGGTAAAGGACAGATCATTGACGCAGACCCCACTACTATTGTCCCGACCGCAACAACTCAATTAGAAGAACCAACAGATCCCGAAGAGGGGGAGAGCCTTTTTCATTCACAGATGTGGGTGAAGGGGACCCCGCTGCATTTTATTGTTGATAGCGGAAGCCAGAAGAACCTCATATCAGTAGAGGTCATCAAGCAGTTGGGATTATCGAAAACACCACACCCACAACCATACAACATCGGGTGGCTTCACCAAGGACGAGATCTCCATGTTAGCCAACAGTGCTAAATATCATACGACATCCATCCCTTCAAGGATGAAGTATTATGTGATGTTTCCCCATTGGATTTTTATGACGTTCTCTTGGGCTAGCCATTTATGTGGAGACGCCATGTTGTTTATGAGTCTCGACCCCACAGTGTCATTGTTTCTCTAGGGGGTCATCTCTACAGAATACTAGAGGTAGTTATGACTATTGTTCCACCTAAACAGTGTCGAAAGGTAGTATCTCATACTGCAAAATTCAGCTTCTTCACAATCTGTTCAAAAGTAGAACAGAAGGACACTGGAACCACTATAGCCTCGCCCCAAGCACCTTCTATCGAAAAGAAGCAGGTCGACAAGCTTGCAACAAAGCGTAAAGATTCCTTTTGCACACCATCCTCTCATGTAGCTTGACTTGTTGAACATCCTCAGCCTCAACAGGTTCGTGACAGACTTCCACAAACTGAGCAGCACGACGTCTCTAGCAAGGCAAGCAACTCACCAAGATGTATATTCAAAAAACACTTTTCCCTCTCCCCTAGGCACTCAATGAAATGGATATCATTGCTTCCTAAGGAGGGAGGATTTATCCAGGTGGATATCGGTGGCCACCCACCTTTTCCAACTGGCTCAAAAAAGTTTTCTAGCAACTTTGGCAATTTACTATTTTTAGTAGTTTTAACTTCTGGGGCCATTTTTGAGGGCATAAATGAATGTTTTTCCTGATTGAGATTCTCAATGATAGCCTAAGGCATGATTGAGCCCCCAAAATTAATCTCCTCGATGATACCTTTCCAACGGGCTATCATACGCCTAAAACAAAAATTGTATGCAAAAGTTACGACCCCAAGAAGTTGATGTGCTAACTTACCCAAACGAGGCCCACATGACTTTTGATGCTTCATCTCCTAGTGTTAGGTTTTTGGAATTCCTATTTATTATAAAAAGGCCTTTAGAGACTCATTTTAATCATCTTCTTGCGAATGCAAGTAACCGTCACATCTCTTCTCAGATATAAGCTGTCACCATTCTAACGAGTCTTTCACTCTATATTTTTATAGTCTCTGTACATTTATTTCATTAATATAAATCATGTATCACTGTATCTCTGTGTTTATGGTTGCATCTCTGATACATTTCCTTTATATTATTGGATATTCGTGATATCTCTGTGCATTTATTTATTATATCTCCGCTCTCATTTCATGCCGAAAATAATCTGGATAAATGGTATCAGAGCAGGTTGCTCTTGATCGTTTTTCAGTGCATGTCCCCGACGAGGTTCGAGTATAGCAAGTTGGGTCTCTAGATTGTCTCTCTTGAAGACAATTTCTCTCACACACCCAATAAACCCTTAATGGTGGAAGAAAATAAAAATGACAGAGTAGACGATCCTATCATTTTGTTGCTTGGGCAAGCTCTCACACAACAGAGGGATGAAATGATGGAG
>ML833398.1:30787-43426 GCA_009831015.1 Picea engelmannii
GCGCCTTTTTCATTCACAGATGTGGGTGAAGGGGACCCCGCTTCATTTTATTGTTGATAGCGGAAGCCAGAAGAACCTCATATCAGTAGAGGTCATCAAGCAGTTGGGATTATCGAAAACACCACACCCACAACCATACAACATCGGGTGGCTTCACCAAGGATGAGATCTCCATGTTAGCCAACAGTGCTAAATATCATACGACATCCATCCCTTCAAGGATGAAGTATTATGTGATGTTTCCCCATTGGATGTTTATGACGTTCTCTTGGGCCAACCATTTATGTGGAGACGCCATGCTGTTTATGAGTCTCGACCCCACAGTGTCATTGTTTCTCTAGGGGGTCATCTTTACAGAATACCAGAGGTAGTTATGACTATTGTTCCACCTAAACAGTGTCGAAAGGTAGTATCTCATACTGCAAAATTCAACTTCTTCACAATCTGTTCAAAAGTAGAACAGAAGGACACTGGAACCACTACAGCCTTGCCCCAAGCACCTTCTATCGAAAAGAAGCAGGTCGACAAGCTTGCAACAAAGCGTAAAGATTCCTTTTGCACACCATCCTCTCGTGTATCTTGACTTGTTGAACATCCTCAGCCTCAACAGGTTTGTGACAGACTTCCACAAACTGAGCAGCGCGACGTCTCCAGCAAGGCAAGCAACTCACCAAGATGTATATTCAAAAAACACTTTTCCCTCTCACCTAGGCACTCAATGAAATGGAGATCATTGCTTCCTAAGGAGGGAGGATTTATCCAGGTGGATATCGGTGGCCACCCACCTTTTCCAACTGGCTCAAAACAGTTTTCTAGCAACTTTGGCAATTTACTATTTTTAGTAGTTTTAACTTCCGGGGCCATTTTTGAGGGTCTAAATGAATGTTTTTCCTGATTGAGCTTCTCAATGATAGCCTAAGGCATGATTGAGCCCCCAAAATTAATCTCCTCGATGATACCTTTCCAACGGGCTATCATACGCCTAAAACAAAAATTGTATGCAAAAGTTACGACCCCGAGAAGTTGATGTGCTAACTTACCCAAACGAGGCCCACATGACTTTTGATGCTTCATCTCCTAGTGTTAGGTTTTTGGAATTCCTATTTATTATAAAAAGGCCTTTAGAGCCTCATTTTAATCATCTTCTTGCGAATGCAAGTAACCGTCACATCTCTTCTCAGATATAAGCTGTCACCATTCTAACGAGTCTTTCACTCTATATTTTTACAGTCTCTGTACATTTATTTCATTAATATAAATCATGTATCACTGTATCTCTGTGTTTATGGTTGCATCTCTGATACATTTCCTTTATATTATTGGATATTCGTGATATCTCTGTGCATTTCTTTATTATATCTCCGCTCTCATTTCATGCCGAAAATAATCTGGATCAGTGGTATCAGAGCAGGTTGCTCTTGATCGTTTTTCAGTGCATGTCCCCGACGAGGTCCGAGTATAGAAAGTTGGGTCTCGAGATTGTCTCTCTTGAAGACAATTTCTCTCACACACCCAATAAACCCTTAATGGTGGAAGAAAATAAAAATGACAGAGTAGACGATCCTATCATTTTGTTGCTTGGGCAAGCTCTCACACAACAGAGGGATGAAATGATGGAGAATTTTTCCCACATCCTTCAACGCCTACCGATATAAGCATGTGCATATTCATCAAGTGACCACTTTGGAGGCACCTTGACTTTCAAGGTATAAGTTAATTTTGATATTCCTATATTTGAAGGACAGATAGATGCAGAAGCCCTAGAAAAATGGTTAACTCTGCTAGAAGGTTATTTCTCTCTTCACAATTTTTCCGAAAGAGAAAAGATCACCTTCACACTCCTTACATCTCTCCCTCATGTCAAACATTGGTGGGAAACTTACTGAGAGCAAAGTTCCATAGAGGAGTCTGGAATATATGGGGTCAATCCCACTTGGGATTTTTTTGTGGATGCAGTAAAGGAACAATATTACTCTGTTGGCAACTATGAGGACCAGTGCATGAGATGGACCACACTACGACAAGAGAGGGGCTAAGAAGTTCTGGAGTTCACCAATGCCTTCCATACTTTGCGTACTAAGCTAGGTATAAAAGACTCCGAACGACATTTGGTTCTAAAATACCATGGGGCTCTACATAGATACATCCAATCTGAAAAGGATTTTCTAGACATTTCATCACTTGGTGTTGCCTATCGATATGCTGTTAAAATCGAGCAGAAATTTAAGCACCAGAATAAACGAGAGTTCAGGTCTGCAAATATGCAACGGTCAAATTATGACAAAAACGACCCTAACAAACAATCTCTCGAAAACCAGTCCAAGCCAAAGCAAAATAAGGGTCACGGGAAAACAAAGAAGGACACCGGAAAATGGTGTGATTTCCACAAAATCCCCTGGCACAACACCGATGGATGTCGCTCAAAACAGTAATTGGTGGCCGAGATCAAAGACAAGGAGTGGAACCCTGATTCAGAATCGGATTCTGAAAATACTGGCAAAGGACAGATCATTGACGTAGACCCCATTGCTATGGTCGTGACCGCAACAATTCAATCATAAGAACCAACATATCACGAAGAGGGGGAGCGCCTTTTTCATTCACAGATGTGGGTGAAGGGGACCCCACTGCATTTTATTATTGATAGTGGAAGCCATAAGAACCTCATCTCAGCAGAGGTCATCAAGTAGTTGGGATTATCAACAACACTACACCGACAACCATACAACATCGGGTGGGTTCACCAAGGACGAGATCTCCATGTCAGCCAACAATGCCAATTATCATACGACATCTAGCCCTTCAAGGATGAGGTATTATGTGATGTTTCCCCATTGGATGTCTGTGATTTTCTCTTGGGCCAGCCATATATGTGGAGACGCCATGTTGTTTACGAGTCTCGACCTCGCAGTGTCATTGTTTCTCTAGGGGGTCATGTCTACAGAATACTAGAGGTAGTTCTGATTATTGTTCCACCTAAACAGTGCCAAAAGGTTGTATCTCATACTGCAAAATTCAACTTCTTCACAATATGTTCAAAAGGAGAACAAAAGGACACTGCAACGACTACAACCTTGCCCCAAGCACCTTCTATCCAAAAGAAGCAGGTCGACAAGGTTGCAGCAAAGAACAAATATTCCTTCTGCACACTGTCCTCTCATGTAGCTCAACTTTTTGAACATCCTTAGTCTTAACAGGTTCATGAAAGACTTCCACAAATCGAGCAACGCGACGTCTCCAACAAGATAAGCACCTCACCTAGATGCAGATTCAAAAAAATCTTTTCCCTCTCCCCTGGGCACTCAACACAATGGATACCATTACTTCCTAAGGAGGGAGGATTGATCCAGGTGGATATCGGTGGCCACCCGCCTTTTCCAACTGGCTCAAAATAATTTTCTAGCAATTTTGGCAATTTACTATTTTTAGCAGTTTTAACTTCCAGGGCCATTTTTGAGGGACTAAATGAAGGCTTTTTAGGATAGATCTACTGAATGATATCCTAAGGCATTATTGAGCCCCCAAAATGAATCTCCTCAATGATACCTTTCCAACGGGATATCATATGCCTAAAACAGAGATCGTATGCAAAAGTTACGACCCCGGGAAGTTGATGTGCTAACTTACCCAAACGGGACCCACATGACTTTTGGTGCTTCATATCCTATGGTTAGGTTTTTGGATGTATAGGGTTTTTGGCATTCCCTTTTATTGTAAAAAGGCCTTCATAGCCTCATTTTGATCATCTTCTTGCGAATGTGAGTAGCCGTCACATCTATTCTCAGAGATAAGATGCCACCATTCTAGTGAGTCTTTCGCTCTGTATTTTTACAATCTTTGTACATTTATTTCATTAATAGAAATCATGTATTACTGTATCTCTGTGTTTATGGTTGCATCTCTGATACATTTCTATTATATTATTGGATATCCTCGATATCTTTGTACATTTCTTTATTATATCTCTGCTCTCATTTCGTGCCGAAAATAATCTGGATCAATAAGGGAAAGGGGGATGAAAGGTTGGAAAGAGGGGATAAAGTCCTTGAGAATAATAATTTTTTATTATTCCAAAGTTGTGTGGAAGACATGTTTTTTATCCTAAGTCCTGGGAGAGGCAACGTGTGCAAAAAGGGAACACATGCAGATCCAGGAAGACAAGTGTCGACCTGGGTGCATGCAGTTAAAAGATGAAGCGTCATATGTTTTGGGGTTTCTCTGGTCATTCTTCCAACCTCCGCCTGAGTTCGCTTTCCATTCCCTATTCCCATGAACTTTGTTTGGCCTCTGCGTTTTGACCTCTGCATAACCACGCACCTCTGAAAACCATAACCGTGAAGCCGACCTGTGTGAGTCCTTGAACCCAACATATCCTCTCTTGTAGAGTCAAGTTCATACCTGGACCGTTTGGGTCATTGCCTTCTGTTTTCCTGAGTTGTTTTGACCAATTACCGTTGTTGTCACTCATACCTTGTGGGAATTGGGTTGAAACTGGTTGAAGAAGCAGGTTGTCAGGCCTGTGGTTGAAGAGGCAGGTTGTCAGGCCTATGAGAAACTCTCTCCAGGTGAGAGAGTTTGCGGGGAAGTGGTTTTCTCCTAGAGAGAGTCCAGCACTAGCTATGGAGCTCTGAGAATTTTGGTTTGACCTGTTGCTAAAGCCCAAGGCAAGGGAGGTGAAGCATCCGATGGACTATGTGACAGTGAAGGTGTATACTCCTGGGGTGGGAAAAACATGTGGGGAATGAGAGTCCATGAGTAGTGGGCATAAGAAAGATCTTGGAAAAAATCCTTCCAGTTGCACTGTGCAGTTTCCTGTAACCTCAACCTAGTCTAGGATTCCCTTGCCCTGGGTGGAGCTTAGTCCCATCTCGGGGGTGACCCACTTCTGAGTGTGATGAGCAGTGTGGTCTATGGCTGGGAGGTTCGTGGAAGGTCTGCACGCAGTTCATGGTATTCTAATAAAAGATAAGTACCTCTTTTATGTTCATTTACATGTTGTGTAATGAGACATATGTTGCAATTGATGAGTATTGCCTGTTTATGTTGTATATGCTGCATGTTGAGGCTTACTGTTATTTCCACATTACTATGTTATATATATGTAGAATATTCATTCTATGTTTATATGGATGTGTATGTTTTTCTGCAAGTATCTATGTATGGCATAGCCAGTAGTTAAGGTTGGAGCTATCACAGATTAGAGTAGCGCAACAAAGCTGCAGGGGTAGCATTACCCGACCTGTTGGTGGGTGGGGACGTTACATTGTGCCTTCTCTTCGTGTGCTTCAACCTCTCGACCTGGTAACAACAATTTTCCGATGCTCTCTTCGAGCCCATTTTAGCAACAAATACCTCTAATTCAACGTCACTATAGATGATGATCACACGTAGAAGAGTATGGACATATAATAATTTAATGGCAATGGGGCCAGGGACAAGACCCCAACCTCGACTTGCCTGCACCTCAAAAGATTATCCATGGGTGCTCCAAGGTTTCGTTACAAAACAATGGCGACAACGAGAGGCAATCAAGGCAATTAGTTTATTTTTACATTCGGCATGGAGATGATGATTGTTTTATGAAGGGTTTTATGCACTTAAAGTTTAAAGTTTGATGTTAGATCATGATAATAATGATTGGTCTCAACCATTACATAATAATCTACATGCTAATACAATCATATTTAAGTAAAAGTTTTTGATATACGTAGATATACACCATTAATTTAAAAAAATTGAAAATGAACTCTTATCAACATATATTAACCACTTTTACTTAAATGTGATTGTATTAATCTGGTGAAAACATTTCCTTGATTCAGAGTAACTTCTCATCACTTAATATTGTGAACGACATAATGGAAAAGTAAACTTAATCAAACAACAAAAAAATTGGAAACAAAGTACATATCGCAATAAGATTGTTCTTTCTATTCATGATAGATTGTTCTACATAATGAAATCAATATGTTTATATTCTCATATTTTTGTTTGGAAACTGAAGCATGGAGTTATTGAAACTATCTTTTGTCCGAGTTATTGAAATTTTCACTTCTGACAATTTTTGTTTCCTCCTTTTGACATTTTTTGTTTCCTCTATTTCGAATCCATTGTGAGATCTTTTGCAACGACTTTATTCACCTCTAAATTTGGCGGAGGAAAACTTTCCCTTGACCAGAGTTTTGCTTATTCTTTGTGTGACTATTGTGCTCAAATACTACTCTAAATCTTGGTTTGACTCCATGATACTACTCTAAATCTATTAGACCCTAGAACTAGGCTATGATACCCTAGTAACCAATATTCAAAATTGTTTGTATACTGTATGGACTCTATTTTCTTGGTGTCACACTAGAATATAAGTTTGGGATTCCTCCATTAACCGACAAAATTTGTCCTTAATAGAGAAAATAAACTAACCTCATGATTGCTAAAACAATAAAAAACGAATTACTTAAACAAATATTCCATAAACTATGGTTTGTAGAAAATATCTCAAAGAGGAGGAAAAAATGCCATCAATCATCGAGATCGCTTAGGAATTCTCTTCTAGGGGATTGAATCATTGATGGTGCTCAGGAGTTGACTCAAAAGGCATTGTACGTCGAAACCCCACATATATACTCTTGGATTATGCTCGGCGTTCCCTTCCCTCGTTTTGGGGGTATGCTAGTTTATAAAGTATATAAAAATTGTTCCATCAAAAATATTTTTAAAATTAATAATTTTTATGCATGCTTACACATTTATTACTTTATTAAGAAGTACTCAGAACTCATAATTTAAAAATAGTACATAGTGGTTGTTCCATCACTTCTAGCTAGAATAATAATTGTAATGACAAAATATAAAGAGGTTGTTGCATCTATAATATATTTAAATTTAATAATATATCCTTTTTTTTTGCTAGCTTTAAACACTTCTTATAAAGGTTGTTTCACTTCTGAGTAGAATAATAAATGTAATGGAAAAAAGTATACAAATGTCGTTCCATATATAATATATTAAAATTTAATAATACATATTTTTTTGATACATTTAGTCTAAGTACTTCTTATTATAATATTAAATGTCGTAACAAAGTATATAGAGATTGTTTTATATAAAATATCTTTGAATTTAATAATACACTTCTAGTAGAGATTGTTCATAATTTCAAAAATAATACATAGAGGCTGTTCCATCACTTCTAAGTAGAATAATAATTGTAATGACAAAACATACAGAGGTTGTTGCATCTATAATATATTTAAATTTAATAATACATTTTTTTTGAACGCTAGCTTTAAACACTTCTTATAAAGGCTCTTTCACTTCTGAGTAGAATAATAAATGTAATGGAAAAGTATACAGATGTTGTTCCATATGTAATATATTAAAATTTAATAATACATATTTTTTTGGTACATTTACTCTAAGTATAATATTAAATGTCCTGACAAAGTATATAGAGATTGTTCTATATAAAATATCTTTGAATTTAATAGTACACTTGTTTTTTTTAGCAGACTAACCTATGCTCTTCATAGTAAAACAATATATTTGAATTTAATAGTACATCTCTTTTTTGCAGGATAGCTTTAAACACCTAGGATAATGATAATGGACAAACAAAGAAAATTTTGGACAAAGAATTAAGGAAGAAAGATGATAAAAGATACATAATTTTTATTAAGACAAGGGGAGATTAGAAATAAGGGGAATTAATTAGTAGGGGAAGATTCAAAGATAGATGTGAGAGAAAGAAAAAAATTTAATCAACAGTGGTGAAACAAAGTAGAGGATCAAAAAATACTAAATATAAGAAATTTGGAAAACAAGAGAAGGATGAATGGTGAGACCAGAGGCTAGGGAAATATGGAGCAGAAGAGAGAGAGAGGAAGGGAGAGGAGAAGATGAGAAGGTTGAATGACCGATTGTAAGGCGGAGGGAAAGGGGGGGAGAGGATCAAAGCTTAACAACTGAAAGAGAGGGTGGAAGCCTAATGGTCAAGATGGTGAATAGTGGGTTTCCAAAAATGGCTAAGCTTGTATCCATCTTCCTTATTAAAGTTATTAAGATGTTTTTGGATTTGAAGGGCCTCTCCAATGAGACGAGAGATATCATAAGGAGTAGAGGCTAAAAATTTTGTTCAGTCAAAGCAAGTGCTTGGACTTGAGAGTGTTCAACCATAGCTAATTTACACGTTAGGTTATGGGTGATATGAGGGATGTTGACTAGCTCTCAAAACCTACATACTTATATAGAACCTACATACTTATATAGAAATTGTTTCATTTGAAATATCTTTCAATTTAATGTATATTTTATTTTTTTCTTCTTTTTTCAAATTAGCTTAAACACTAAACATTATATATTTAAAATAGTTTTTTGCATTATATTTAAAGATTTATTATTTCACTAAAAGGTACTTAGAACTCATATTTATAAAAACATTCACTTCAAAATGTTTGCAAAAATTTGTATATCATATTAATAATATGTACATTAATAGTATATACATGTGGATGTCAATTTATAGTAATTATCATAATATTGTTATTTATAAATGCTTCTTTATATTAATTAGTATATAATTATTTAATGAAAAATATTTTTTCTTATATTGTCATCTTATACTCATATTAGATTTTATTTTCAAAATATTTATATATAATTATTAATTAGTATATAATTATTTAAGAATTTTATTTTTGTTAATTTAAATTTATTAAAATAAAAAAAATTATTAAAAAGTGTTTATAACCATTTAATTTTGTTAGAATATTTTTTTATATTATTTATATTTTAAATTTATAATATTTTTTTAATAAAAAAGTTAGTTGTAAATTAAATTATTAACGGGAGGTTTCTCTTCATGCTTTCGTCATCTATCATCGGCCATTCAAAGCTTGCCATCTATCATCAGCCATTAACGAATATTCTCTCCACCTGTACTTTTCTTCACCGACTTCACACCTTATCTATGCTCTCAGGTTTCGACTTTTTAGAATCCCGTGTCATTGAATGTCATTGTTGGAGGATTTAAGCTCTGTTTTGTGGAAAATACATCACGCGCGATTTTCAGGGTCTGTGTTTATCCCTTCATTTGGACGACACTCTTGGAGGATTTGAGCTCTGTTTTGTGGAAAAAACATCGCACGCAATTTTCAGGGCTGTGAATTTATTATAAATTTCTCATGGAATCGGCCACTTAACGCCACTTCTATTGTGGTTTGTGTTAAAAAAATCACAAAAAAATATAATCTTAACGTTTTTTTAGATGAATTATTGTTGCTAATATTGAGTTTCTGTTCTGGAACGAAGGTTTGGATGATATTGCTTTGCTTATCCGTCGTGAATAATCTCTTGAGCACTTGTTGGGATTCGAACTGGGATTGTCACCTATAAGTTCTTATTTTCTCATATACATTTCAGGGTTTCAAGGGTATTTTTTTTTATATCATTTTAGGGTTTTTAATGAACTTGGACGGGGGACTGGATGTTTATTAAAATAACTCGAAGCCTGTTTTCATGTTTCTAGGTATTATTCTTACATTTGCAGTTTAGGGTTTTATGGGTATTTACTTATTTTATTCCAGTCAGGAGTTGTTGTTTCTAGGGCTTGTTTGCTTTAGAGGAGTTTTGAGAAAATGACCACCCCTTCGACGGATTTGAGGAATTGAGAAAATGACCATGCCTTTGACGGATTTGAGGAATCGCCCTTTGTAGCAGTGGAAGGTTACGGAATTGAAAGACAAATTCAAGAGGCAGGCGAAGCATCAGCCGTTAAAATACATTTGAGTAAGTCAACGAGGCTTCTATGGAGCCTAAACAACAGTAGGATTTATCTAGCTTCCAATATAGAGGTGAATGTAACACAGATGGACATCTATAGATGTTTATGAATTTTTGTTTATATGTACAGGTCACTAGTAATGTTTTCACAACTTGATGTTTATGAATTTTTGTTTATATGTACAGGTCACAAGTAATGTTTTCACTACTTTTAACTATTATCTTACATGTTGTGATTAATATGCTACATGGGATTAGGCATTAAATCTAGGACAATCTAAACATGACAGAACTTTTAGAGGTGATCTAAAATTTGATGTCTTTTGATTTATAATTTATGTATAGGTAGTATAGAATAATTATAAAAGTTTGGTCCATCACAGAATTTTACAAATTTTGGAGGTTATCTAAAAATGTCTTTTGATTTATAATTTTTATATATAGTTATTGTAGAATATTGATTAATTCTTATTATCTATATATAAATTAATATTTTATATAAATTTATTATATATATATATATATATATAAGTTTTGTTCATCACAGAACTTTATATATATATATATATATATATAAGTTTTGTTCATCACAAAACTTTACAAATTTTGGAGGTGATTTTAAAAATTTATATTTTATATATATAGGTAGTATAGAATATGGGTTAATTTTTATATATAGATACTTAAAATATGGATTAATTCTTGTTGTCTATCAAAATTTTACAAATTTTGAAGGTTATCTAAAAATGTCTTTTGATTTATAATTTTTATATATAGTTATTGTAAAATATGAATTAATTCTTATTATATATATATATATATATATAAAGAATAATTATAAAAGTTTTGTTCATCACAGAACTTTACAAATTAATTTTGGAGGTGATCTAAAAATTTATATTTTATATATATAGGTAGTATAGAATATGGGTTAATTTTTATATATAGATACTTAAAATATGGAGTAATTCTTGTTGTCCATATATGGATTAATATTTTATATAAGTAGTTGATGAATGTTGTACAAGAATGAAAAAAAATACAAAGTTTAAGATAATTCAACTAAATCTAATACTAATGATTAATATAGTATGCCTTTTAGACCTAGTTCATAATCTTGAATGGACATTGAAAATGATTTTCTTAATGGTCACCAAGCTTTTTGATAAAGGAAAAAGAACATATGGTTTGCCTGTGGTAAAACTACATTTTGGCTTCAAGTAGGCCCCTAAAGCATGAGATTTCCATGATTAACAAGCATCCAATAGGTACAAGTTTCAAGGGGAGTTACTCATCTAAACTTGTATGTGAATATTAAAGGTGATGATCTTATAATCTTAGTTTGATGTTTTTTAATTATAAGTAGCAAAAATGAATTGATAAAAGAGGTTAAAACACATTTAATAGAGCATTTAATAATACTAACCTTGGACTTTTGCACTATTGTATTGGCATCCAAGTTTGATGAAAAGACAATTTGGATGGACTTAAGTTGATTGTAGGGAAGTGTCTAGATTAACTTTGTATAGATAATTAATAGGTAACTTTATTTATTCGAAAACTACCATAAGAGACTTAAGCTATTGTTTCTTGGCTTACCACTTACCCAAAACTTGCAAATTTGTGAAGAGGATCCTCATAACAGCCTTAAGCTATTCTATCCTGAGAGTATTGTTTCTTGGCTTACCACTTATCCAAAACTTGAGCAAAGATACAAAGAGGATCCAAAACTTGAGCAAAGATGCGAAGAGGATCCTCATATATGTTAGAGGATCCTCAGACACACACTTTTATTAAATAAGAAAATAAATTACATAAGAGAATTTTGCAAGAGTTTACACCCGAACTACACAACACTCTTGCAATGAGCTATATATATGCTAAATGTCTTAACAAACTCTAGATATGGATCACTTATTAAATAAAAAAGTGTTCATTTACAATAAATGCTATCTTAACAATCTTCTAACTATACTCTTAATTTAGAGCCTAAGATACGACACATTTCTAGAGTCATATCTTTTACAACAATAATCTATTTGTAAATGTCTCCATTTAATAATCAAATGTTCTAGATTATTAATTTAATATCCTAAATTAATAATCATTTTATTCTAACTTATTAAACTAAAATATTTGTACTTTGGATTATCTAGCATTACCCCCTATGATCCAAAGATACATTACAACAGATACTAAGTTCATCATTGAACTTAGAAAATTTTGTTTTGCCAAGAGGTTTTGTGAAAATCTCGGAGATGTGATCTTTTGAAGGACAATAAATTGGTTTGATGACATCCTTTGAAATGAGTGATTTGATATGATGATATTTGGTGTCTATGTGCTTTGTTTTTGAATGAAAAACTGGATTCTTGGCAAGGTTAGTGGCCGACTGGTTGTCGATGAATAATGATGTAGCTTTTGTTTGAGAAATGCCCAAGTCCTGCAAAACTCTGCGTAACCAAACGATTTCACATGTTGCTTCCCATGCTGAGATGTATTTTGCTTATGCTGTAGAAGTGACAACTGTAACTTGTTTCTTACAATTCCAAGACACTGTTGCTGAACCCATGTTCATTACATAACCTGATGTTGATGCTGGATCATCAATACTTCCTGCAAAGTCAACATCTGAAAATCCACCAAGTACAAAATTTTTAATCTTTTTGTAAAAAAGACCAAAATCTTTTGTTCCTTGGAAATATCGAAGAACTCTTTTGGCTGCATTCCAGTGGCTATCCCATGGTCCCATGGTTGCTACATAAAGCGTGAAAGAATACTGACTGCATAAGATAGATCGGGTCGAGTGTTGGTCAAATAAATCAAGCTGCCGATCAATTGTCTATAAATAGTGTTGTCTAC
>ML833399.1:0-27065 GCA_009831015.1 Picea engelmannii
TTCTTTGAAAATAAGTCTTAAGTATCCTTGGTTGTCCATATACATCCATGTTCCTATGATAAAAGGGAGAAGTTGGAATCCTCATGAAGGAAGGGCATGGAATCTATAGAAGACTCCGTGGACCCAAAAGCTAAAGAGGAACATGAGGAAGAACATGAAGATTCCAAGAAAGAAAGAAAAGCCAGAACAACCAGTTATTATACCGAGAATCATAAGACTACCAACTTGGTTTGAACCCACTAGAATAAATCAACCATACAAAATGGAAGTTGTGATGAAGAATAGTGTACGTAATAAAATGTGAAAAAGACTTATGAATGGAAGAATTGCGATATTCAAAACTATAGGTTCTTCTAGAAGGAGGGAAAAGACTACGCCGACAACTTGTTCCAATAAACTAGATATACTTCTTGCAGTATCCATGGATTGAAATTTACATGTAAAATATTGTTCTTCCCAATAAAGAAAATCAAGAAAGAAGCTTATACCAGAAAGAGACCCATGTATGCAAATGGATGAATACCTTGTATGGATTCAAGAAACTTGATGCAGAGTATCTCATATATAACATAAGTGTGACCAAAACTTCCTATGAAAGAGAAAGTGTATCATAATGGTTACTCAGAAGTCCGGGATGATGGATTGCAAATCTATGCCTAAATCCCATGATAAAAGATCTCAAGATGTTGAAGCGACTCTAATCCAGTAGAATTTTCTCTGTATTGACAATTGATTGGCTTGTTAATGTATTTGGAGAATACTCAGCCATATATTTTGTTTTGTGGGACATTTAAATTATGACATATAGTTGCATGAATTTATCCATTCAGATTGGGCAGGGAGTACAAATGACAGAAGAAGTGCTACTTGGATATGTTTCAGTTTGATATTTTCCACGATGTCATGAGCTAGCAGGAAAAAAAAGTCCGTTGCAATCAACACTACAAAAGCAGAGTATATTACAACTTGTGATGCTTGTATAGGAACAATAAGTTGATTTTTGGATCGTTTGATCAAGTGTTGAATTCAACCATGATATATTGTAATGATCAGAGCTATGTGAAGCTTTCAGAGAAACTGGGGTTCCATGACAGACCTAAGTACATTGAGATCAAGCATTATATTCCCCATGATAAATTCCAGAAGAGAGAAGTGGTTCTCTAGTATATCTTCGGATATGAGTAGATAACAAATATTTTGGTAAAGCCTCTGTCCAAGATAACAAGTTTGTGTACTTAAGAGACAAGTTGGGGATCGTGGAGACAAATTCCTTATTGGAAAAGGAAGTGATTACTCCAAGGTTGGGAGGGAGCACTGATATGCTATTGATTTATGGACAATCATTTTCCAGTTCAGAAAATGCTCCGGGATGGGAAGTTCCTTTCCAGTTCGGAAAGTGGTTCGATATTTCTGACGGACATGCATTTTCCAATTTGGAAAATAGTCTAGATCGGATGGTCATTTTCATAATGAAAATGGTTCGATAGATTGCTGATATACCATAGAAAATGATTCCCCTTGTGTCCAATGTGGGGGAATGGTCTAGGACATTCATTCTTCTTGGCAGTCACTCTAAGTAGTGGTCAAGTAGAATGGTTCGCTTGTCAGGTAGTCATTCTTTTGAAGTTCATAGTTGTGAGAAGTTTCAAAGAATGGCCCATTTTGGAGGTTGGTGTAGGACAGTCATTTCCATAGGAAATGGTATGGACAATGATTCCCTAGAACATACTCATTCTCTCCAGGTTTCACTTTGATTAGTGCTAGAGGAATGACCCAGTTAGGTGAATTTTCCAGGTTCAGGGACATGCATTCCCTAGGGCAGACTCATTCTCTCTAGGTTTAGTATGATTAGTGCTAAAGGAATGACCTAGTTAGGTGAATGGTCAAGCCTAAAAAATCAGGGACACTTATTCTTCTATGCTTGAGAAGAATAGTCCAGATATCCCATGGCTGATGTTTTACTTTCCGAGGGCAGATGCTCTTCTAGATCTCACAGATGTGAGTGGAAGAATGTACCATATGACTCAATTTATATCATGATATTATTTTATGCAGGTTGATATCAGATGATATGATTGTTGTGGAGACTGTATGTCTCTGGACAATAGTTTTATGCTACTGTGGTGGAGGTGATCCACTGGTAGAGATTGTGTGTCACTAGTTAGTAGCCGTGTGCTACTAGGAGTGGTTGTGTACCACTGGGTAGTAGTTGTGTACTACTATGGATATACATAGTTGTGTTATATTGGATGACATTGTTATGATTGTCGTGGAGACTATCACTAGCATTGGAGATGATTTATATCTAGATGGATAGTTAGTACGCCGATGGAAAAACATTCTCCCTGTTGGGCCCTTCATTTTTGTTGTTAGAAGTTCCGTAAGGAATGCTATAGTCCCAATTTTGGTTAAACAAAATTTGTGCAAGACACAGAGGAGATGGAAAACAAAACAAAGAAAGAAACTGAAAAAGGTTGGAAGGAAGGACAATGCAACATGAGCATGAAGAAATAAGTTACAACATAAGAAGAACAAGAAAGCATTTGAAGTCTCAAACCTGAATATCCCAATTGGCTTATATATACGGGATGAATATGCTTGTAAAGGGATGATTGTTCGGATAGTTGTTCAAATGTTTGTTAGAATGGGTTCAAGTTCTATGTTATTGTCCATTTTGGGTAAATGTTAGATAGAGTTCTAGAGTCTAGGTTTTGGAACCAGGCCAAGGTTGTAATAAAGTCATGTCATGTTGTAATGTTGAAAGAGCAAGGGTTCAGGTTAAACTTGTCTCTCAGTAGAATAAAGTTTTGTTGTTAAGCTCTGGTATGACCGAGCTGTGTCTGTAACTAAGTAAAATCATGTAATTGGGAAGATTCATATGATGTTAATACAAAGAGAGACCCAAATTTTGAAATTATTGTGTTTGTTTAGCTTCAGATTATATTGAATGTTGTTTCATATTGTCTTTATGTCAGATCTGCTTAATTGGATATATCTTCTTTATGACTACAACACAACTCTGTTTCTTTAATCTGAGTTAGGAATGTTCAGATAGTTCTAGGTTTAATCTATCTTGCGCAAGACTAACAACAATCTCGAGACTATATGGATTTGCCTAAGCATTCTTCTTAACCTTCCTTATTTTCCTTGTCTTGGTTGCGCTTCAGGTGATACTTCTTTCTTTCAAGGAAGATGAAAATGCCAGCGCTCTAGAATACTTCAGTACCTTTTGTTGGTAACCTGAGAAGGACCCTGGTCTAATCAGTTCCGCGCCAACAAAATGGATTTGTTTCTGGGACCTGCTTCATAAGGGAAATTGTAGGGAGAATGCTTCCACGGATCCACCGATCCCATATTCACTAGTGGTGGGAGAGAAATTGCAACACCTTCATATGGAAATAAGCATAGTTGCGAGGCAACTTTGTGAAAGATACAAGAGAGGTGATCTTTTACTCAGAAAGATCAAGCGACCAATACGCGATATTCTGGGTTAACTTTTTGGAAGAATTATTCCATTGGATAGATAGGCTCCAAGAATCTCCAGAATTCCAAGAAAGAGTCAAGAAGACCTGTACTTGGGATACAAAAAATATTGAAACTCTTCATCAGCTGGATTGCCTGATCACACGAGCAATTGATTTTTGGGTCAATACAAATCTGGAAGGATATATTATTGAGTTTGTAGCTGAGAACCACCAGTATTTTCAAGGGAAGAAGTGGATTTCAAGAAAGATGCATGAGGAAGGATATTGAGAGAAACTCCCTTGTGGATTAAGGTATTCTTGATGGAGGAGGGGATGTCGACCATCTCCTCGACTGAGATGACATCCTAAACATCCACGCTTGAGGTGGGGTGAATTTGGGGTGGGATCATGGCCTAAGAAAGGGGAGAGTGTTCTTTGATAAATAGGGGAGCGACAAGAAATGGACCCAAGTAAAGAGCGAGTCTTGAAAAGAGCTGCCATAGTTGAGAAGTGGTGTCATGGTAAGATAAAGAAATCAATAAAGAAGTCTGAGGTGTTGAGTAGAGAACTCGAACTAGGAGAAGTTGATGAAGGAAAAGAGGAAGAGTTGAGGAAGATGAGAAGATAGGGAAGACTAGCCAGTCAAAGACTAAATGAGAGAGAAGCATAGAGAGAAAGAAGTCCCCAAGAGGGTGGAAAAGAAGAAGAATGTGTAGAAGCAAGAGAAGATCAAGCCGACATGGATCTTGTAGAAGAGACCACTCCAGAGGATGAGAACAAGACCCCCCAATATCAAAGAAACCTGCCCAGAAGCCAGTGGAACTAGCCCTGAATCACCCATCCCCCAAGTGTCTTCTATACCAGTGGTAAATTATATACTATCTTCTTATGCTATTCCTATTTCAATTCAGTCAGTTAGTCAATCACAACAGGTGAACATGAATATTGGGAGGATATTGGGATCCCCTTGTATATCACAACCAAGATCGTTGGGGTTTACTTTGATAGGAGTAGTAAGATCAACAATGTTTGGGAATACGAGAGGCTCGATCACTCAATACCCATAATTTTGGGGTAAAGGAGATGAGGATGTTGAGAAACATTGGTTTCTATGTGAAGTGATTTGGAGGTCCAGAGGGACTCTAGATGAAAATAAGTTGGTTGAATTCCAAACTACCTTGAGAGGTCATGCTCTCAAATGGTACATGAAGGCTATTGAGCCAGGAGGAGTGCAAGGACAAGTGTTCACACTTGGCCAAGTTCGGACAAAATTCATAGAAAATTTTAAGCTACCTCAGTCAAAACAACAAGCTTTGTTTGATTTGCACGAGATTCAACAAAGGGAAGGAGAATCAAATTGGGAATATAGTCAGAAGTTTAAGGATTCCATTGAGAGGCTAGCACATCCAATTCATGAATATCATCGAAGAGAATGGTATATCTAGGGATTGGTACCTCTGACGTGAATTCAATTAGCACAACAATGATTTGACTCCTTGATAGGTTCCTTGGAACAATCAATGAAGATTGAAGCCATGGAAGGATATCCAGGGATCCCAAGGGTGACTAGACCCCCATTAGATGCAAATTTGGTGCAATTACAAGGACAAATATCAACACTGATAGAAAAGATTCAAGAATTGACGATACCCAGACCAGGACAACCACAAGTCTGGTGTACTAGATGCTACACAAAGGGGCATATGGCGAACGGATGTCCACGTATGAAGGGAATCAGAACTCCTCACAATATGATGGGAACCTCATCAAGACCCATGGGAGGAGTTGAAAAATTATCTACGAATTTACCATTCCATACCCCAACCCCGTATCATACCTTTTCAAGAAATCAAGCATCGCAGTTAGCTAAGTATTGCGAGATTTGCCAAATTCATGGGCATGTGCCAAGGTAGTGCCCTATTATCCAAAAGTATTATACCATACCGAATACCATACACTATGAGTTCTGCACATCTACCACATATGCTACGAATCTGTGTAGAGTGTTAGATTCACTTGCATACAGATTGGATTGAACATCATTAAGGGTGACTAAAACCCCTCAAGGACTGGGAAGGGGACAAGGAGGTGGGGTTGGAGGAGACTTTAGAGGAGGAAGAACTAAGGGAAGAGGACCAATTAGATGTTACAACTGTGATGAGAAAGGTCACATGGATAGGGATTTTCCTCAACCGAGACGACCATGAAGCTCTCACTGCAAAACCAATGGACACACAACTAAAGACTTCCTAGAGCTAATTGTAAAATGGGAAGATTGGGCACGTCAACGAGGATCCAAATTCATTGGTTTAGAGATAAAGAGGGAATTCAAGGGAAAACTACCCAAGATTAATATCATTACTCGTGGAGGAGAAAAGACTGGCATAGATGCTGGTGACCTGCCTAAGATCCAAAAAGAAGCGGCCAAGGAGGACATGTATGACCCTCTGAAACATAAGCTATTCTTTAAAAATGAAATAGAAGTTTTCCAGAGTATCCCTGGCCCTGAAATAGAAGAAAACCCCCCTCAACCCACCATTTATCCTAATATTGTGCAACTCCCTGCTTCACTCCCTTCACCCCAAAACCCTGTAATATCGACGAGACAACCCGAGCAGTCGAAAAATGTAGTCAACCTTTTGTTTCAGTTATTTTATGATATTCTTGAGAATGACCAACTAACAGAAAATTTGCGCAATTCCCTGTCTCTAGTCCTAGGAATGGAGGAATCCCCGAGAGCTAGAATAATGACTAATATTCCCGAGAATAACACTTAGAGAGTGCAAAGATATAAAATACAGACTGGGAAAGAGTTTATACTAGCAACTCAACTAGATGAGTTTGAGATTAAGGATGTTATGTTAGATATATGATCTGATGTTAACATATTGCCTAAAAATACTTGGGAAGCTTTAGGGAAACCGCAATTGATATATTCCCCAATTCAATTGAGAAGTAGCAATCAATATTGTATTTTCCCAATACAATATATGTTGGAGAATGTGGAGATAGATGTTGCAGGAGTAAAGACTGTAGTTGATTTTGAGGTGATCGGAATTATGGGGGATAAAGACCCTTATCCTGCACTACTTGGTATTGATTGGGATTATGATAACTATGATGTTATTGACCTAAAGAGGGATACTATGAAATTTGAAGTAGACCAAATAAAAGTAGTTTAGCCCTTGGATTTGTATGTAGGCCCTCAATACACGGAGCCAACAGAAAATAATATGGAAGGAGAGGATCTAGATCAGTTATACATCGTAACAACAGGAAGGAGCAAACTACATCAATCCTATGGCTGATGGATGAGTAATTTTGAGGAGCATACAATCAGTGGATGGAGATTCAGAACTAGAGTTTGACAATTGGAAATAGGGTATGTATGAAAGATTTTCAAGATGATGCACAACTGTCAGAGAAATGAGATGGGTTGGAACCGAGGTCAGAGAACATTCGACATAAAATGGTACCTCATACTTTGGAAATTTTCTAGTTATCATGGTAGAAAATATAACAAAATATCAAAGGATCGTAGTTCAGGACTTAGCCTTGGAAGACACCCCTGCCATGTGGTGGGATAGTCATAAAGAAATAATTAGTAACTGGGAGGATGTGAAGCATGCTATCCAGTGTCGATTTCAATATAAGGAGCAACTGAAATCACAGATGAAAATGGATTTTCAAGTTGCACAACTTTTCAATGGATAGTCTGATCCTAAAACACATATTGAGCAATGTGTAAGACAATGGCAAGTTGTATAAGTACCATCTCACTTGTGGGTTCAGTTATTTCCTCATTCACTAGGGCCGATACCAGAATCCTGGTACACTCATGAAGAGGCCAAAAGGCAGACCAATAGTTGGAAAACTTTAGTAGAATAATTTTGCAAGGACTTCTCTTTTACAAGTAAGTACCCTGAGCTTAAGATAGTCCTATAGAGAATTAAATAAATTATTTTTACCGATGTTTGTAAACGGAAATCAGACGCAGTGGTATGTGCCAAGAATAGTCAAGTGCTTCAGTCTAAACTTCACTTGGACATGGACAAAACACCCATAGAATGCTATAAAATTGAGAAGGATTTGGAAAACCATGATGATTTGGAGGAACTGAGAAACTTAGGCATTAAGGAAACAAAAGGAAGTAGAGAAATCCAGAACACGCTACCCAGTCAAACTGATAGCTCTTATAACCATCCATTGAATTTGTGAAAAGTCAAAATAGGAACTACTGAGCAACCCAATATGGATTTTGTAGGAGATTATTGGGATGAGAAAACTAGCCAGGAAATACATAGCCTGTTGCGAGAATATGAGGACTTATTCCCAAATACATTCTCAGAGATAAAAGGGATAAAAGGGGCTATGGGAGAGATGAAAATCAAACTAAAACCAAGATCAAAATCTATAAGGCATATACCATATCGTCTTAACCCAGGGTGAAAGAGAAGGTTAAGAGGGAAATAGACAAGATGCTTGAGGCCAGACTGATTTTTCCAATTGAAGAAGCAGAGTGGGTTAGCACCATAGTCATCCAGAGAAAGAAAGGTACATAGTAAATTAGGGTATGTGTAGACTACATAATATTTAATTATTCCTGTGTGCATGACCTTTTTCCCACACCTTTTACTGACGAGGTGCTAGAACATGATGCAGGGAAAGAGTCTTACTCATTTACGGATGGATTTTCGGGGTATCACCAAGTGAGAATTACCAAGGAAGAAAAAAGGAAGACCACATTCATAACATAATGGGGGTAGTTTTCATATAGTGATGCCCTTTGATCTAAAGAACACCCCTACAATTTTTTATCGGATTGTAATAAAAACCTTCTGAGAATTTATTCACAAATTTATATAAGTTTATAGGGATGATTGGACAATGTACAATCTGTTGAAAGAACACGTAGCGCTACTATGACTGATGTTTGATCAGTATAGGGAACTACACATATCTTTAAACCTTGGAAAGTGTATCTTCTGTGTGCCACATGGAAATCTTTTGGACCACATAGTATGCCGAGAAGGAGTGCTGGTAGACCCAGCCAAATTTGTAGTCATTTTGAATATGCCACCTCCTATGAACGCTAAATAGTTGCGCTCAACGCTAGGGCACACAGGGTACTATCACAAGTTCATCAAAAGGTATGCCACTATTACTGCACCCCTGGAAAATATACTAAATAAGTCTAAATTGTTCTAGTAGACACCAAAGTGTGATTGAGCATTTGACATCCTGAAGGAAAAGATTATCACAACACCTATTTTGATATTTCCAAATTGGGAAAAGGAGTTTCATGTGCACGTGAATGCATCAGGTATTTCCCTAGGAGCCATCTTAGCGCAACCGGGAGATGGAAATACAGATCATCCCATCTATTTTCCTAGCAGGAAGATATCACAAGCTGAACGCAACTATACAACCACAAAAAGGGAGGGTTTGGATATGATTTGTTCTCTATAGAAGTTTAGAAATTACTTGTTAGGCTCTCATTTTATTTTTTTTACTGATCATTCTGCATTAAAATATCTAGTTAAAAAGCATGTCTTGGAAGGAATAATTTGTCGATGGCTGTTACTGTTTCAGGAATTTTCATTTGAGGTGATCATCAAACCTGGAAGATGCAATGTGGATCCCAATCACTTGTCCAGATTGGAGTCAGGGGAGAGTGGTGGAAAAATCGATGATCAACTCCCAGATGCAGACTTGTTCTGAGTTGAGGCAGTACCAGAATACCTGGAAGACATAGCAATTTTCCTGAGTATAGGGGCCTACCCAGAAATGTACTCCACAACTCAAAAACACTATATGGTGGTTTGAGCAGTGGACTATCAATTGATTGTGGGGAAATTGTATAAGTTGTGCCTAGACAATATCCTCAGGAGGTCTGTTTTGCACCATGAAAGACAAGACATCCTCTAGGAGTGCCACAGTGGAGTTGCCGGAGGCCATGTCGGAGGAAAGGAAACTACAGAGAAATTCCTCCAAGCTGGATTATGGTGGGCCATGCTCTTCAAATATGCAAAGAAATATGCAAGATTTTGCGACGTTTTCCAGAGAGTAGGTAAGCCATCAAGACAAGACAAATTGCCTCTTCATCCAGTTCGAACTTTGCAAGCATTTTAGAATTGGGCGCTTGATTTTATTGGACTGATCAACCTCACAAATAAGCACTCAAAGGCCAGGTATATTATCACCACAACTGATTACCTGACATGATGGGATGAGGCAACATATGTTCAGGATTGTTCGACTGATACCACTGCCAGGTTTATCTTTGAAAACATTATCACTTGGTTTGGATGTCCTAGGAGTCTGACTATTGATCAGGGTGGTCATTTTATCAGTAGTACAATAGTTAAGCTTACAACAGAGTTCCTAATCCAACATCATAAAAAAAAACCCTACCATCCACAAGCCAATGACACAGTGGAGGCGTTTAACAAGATTCTGGAAAGAGGTTTGACAAAGGTTTGTTGTGAAAACAGGGAAGATTGGGATGATAGAGTCCCAACAGTTTTGTGGGATTACATGACGACCACGAAGAAACTTCACAAGTATACTCCATTTTAGCTAGTCTATGGGAAAGAGGTTGTGGTACCTGAAGAATTCATTACCCGGAGTCTCTACATCACACAGGTTACACATATGTCAGAGGATGAATCAGTTGCACAGAGGGCTATGGAGTTGCAAGAACTTGATGAGACCAGGTTTTTAGCAGACTTCCATCTAACATTTGAGAAAGCCAAACATAAGGCTTGGCACGATAGGCATATTAAGGAAAAAAAAATTGTGCAAGGAGTAAGGTCCTACTTTATGACAATTGATACCAGAAACATCCAAGAAAGTTGTGCATGCATTGGTTGGACCCATTTATAGTTGTGGAGATCTGACACTCTGGCGCAGTCGGCCTAGCGCAAATGGATGGTATACTTCGACCAAGATGGGTGAATGGCACTCACCTGGAACCCTATATTTCTTAGGAATGAGCTAAAGGACTGTTGCTTCAGTCAAAAGGAGCATGTATAGTAGTTAGATTTGAATTTCTACAATTTCTTTAAATTTAGTTAATAAATTCAAAGTGTGCATTTTTGCGCCGCGACATGTATTACATTTTTTTTTTTGTACCAGTCTAAGAATTACTGTTATAACCCTAAATTGCACTATACATGCACACCTAGCATCAGGCTATCTTACTTACTATTTTTTCCAAGCCAACACTGAACAAATCTTCTTAAAAACACAAATTTTGAAGATGTATGTGCTTTGCTCCACTACTTCCTGCGTATATATGCTAGCTGCACCATTACAACCTACTTATACCCACAAAAGTTGCAAGGGATTCGTTGAGATTACGGGCTATTGGGTAGTTTCCCAACTAATCCACCACCTATAGCCCATCACCCAACCGAATAACCATCCTCTTGTCATATAAAAGGAGGTGTTGGGGTCTCATTTCAAGGAGAAACATAGCTACAGTGAAACTCTGCCCATTTCACTTTCCCCCCTTGCCCCAAGAATTTGTAGCCACATTGTGAGTTTTGAGCCAGAATTCCCTATTCTTGCCTTTTTCCTCATTCATAATCCTATGCCCATTCTCTAGATAGAAGTGTGAGACAAGAAGGATGCGTGGAAGAAGTTGGAGCTTGGTGAAGAGGAGCCCAAGACTGGGTTCGAGGAGTAGTCACCGATCTCATTTTGTAAGTGACTTTGTGAGATTAATATAAAGAAGTACTTTTTTCGTCCCACCATATGATGTGTTCAATCTTCATGTTTGATTTACATTTTTGTTATGACATCTAACCCACTAATTCATATATAAGATGCATGCTTGTAGTTTCTTGTTTGTCTTTTGGTGAATGCAGGTCAACCTTGGGAGGAGACTTGCAGTCGAGGAGAGACCAAATGCAAAAGGATAGACACTGGACACATAGTTTAAGGTAAGACTATCAGATCCCTATACTTTGTATTTTATGCATGAATGTGGGGTATTGTTGGGATAGTTGTTAAAAGTATGAGACTTTAGACGATTAGCTATGCCTACATGATTGAAACCTAGTGTAGTCCATAGGGGGGTTTTCCCACTATAGAAGAATTGGCGACCATACTGGGGAGCCTCTAGGGTTTTTAGGGGATGTTTTTGGGTGTTTTAATTGGTTTAATTACCTCTTTGAGTTCTCTGTAAGTTGTTGAGTCTTCAAGGGATTCTGGTCTACCATACTGATACTCCCTTCATGGTCAACTTTGAATGTTATTTTTCTTTTTTTTTTGAAAATTTATAGAGGTGTACGCGGCCTGCAGTGGGTCTGCACGTGTGCATACACGCCCTACCTTTGGACATCCTGCGTACATACACAGGTTGCTTAAGTGTCAGTAGCATGCCTATGTCAGGAAGCCTTTTTCTTAAGACGAGGTAGTCATCCTCTTCCCTGATTGAAGTCTGACTTCTCATGGGTTTATTGATTTAGTATTGGTCTCTGTAGTTATAGTCTTTAATTCTAGGTTTGACGTGAGTTCCTTTATCTTTCAAATATTGCTTGTGTTTTTTGTTGAAAGGGTTTTGGATGATTCTGTGAGTCTTTTCTGTTTTAGCCTTTGTGGTTCCTTCAATGACTCCCTGCGGTGCACAATAGACCAGAAGTACATTTTTTTGGTCTTTCCTTGTCTGCACTTTTCCCTTTACTTGCTTTAGAAGAAAAGAAAAGAATTCATTTTCAAGTTTCTTATTTTGAAGCATATAAAAAAAACAGATTTTATTTTCTTGTTTGGTTAAGTAGTTAGGTTAGTTGTCTTGATTTATTAGGAAGAAGAGTGATTTGTTAAGTTATTTACTAAATACTTAGGACTTTAAGTAGCTCGTAGTCGAGCAAAATTCAGTTTTAGGTTTTTTCTTTTAAAATATCTTGGAAAGAAAGTTAGTTAGAAAAGTTGGTTAAAGAGTTTTCAATTTGCAAATCTTTTGAAAAAGAAGTAATTTTGTTTCCAACATTCGTTCTTCTCTTTCGTCTCTTTACAAACACCACCAGTTTCATTTTCGTTCCTTTGACTTAATATAAACCACTTAAAATTAACGATTAATTAAAATTAATCAAACTTTATGTTTGTAGGGTCCATTAACTAGACTTGGCTAGAGCATTGATTCAGGTTGAAGAGGAACCTCTTCAAGGCTACAAAAAAAACATAGGAGTATGTGCTAGGGAGTGTAGAAGTACAGTAACGTGGAAATTATCTGGGACCCCCCTCTAACACAGGGGTTAAACACAAGGTCGCGTGTGAAACGGTAGTGGAGATAACCCCTCCAAATCTAGACCAAGCATAGTGGGGAACACATATAGAGGACATATCTTTGGATTTCGTTGATCGCATTTGACACGAAGCTTCATGGGTCTCAAATCCATTCGAGGTCCTCAGTTGTCTTCCAGAACACTTTCTTTCGATACCCTCGATAGGTTTCTGGCTTGATACCCTTTTCATTGTGGTCCACCCAACTGTCGATTGTACCCACTTGGTAATTGTTCACGAGTTGGCAACCTAGTTGCCTTTTTTTAGGGACTTACACATGTGACTGCAAGGGTATACCATGGTACCTAGGACAGACATCGGGCCATGCTTTGCAGAGTATACCTGGAGGGTGCTTCCATGTTTGATTTGCACTTGCACCGGTAATTTTCTCTAGTGTTGGCTGGTGTAACTGTTCTTCCAACTAGTTATAGTGGTTTTCTTTCCATATCTCATAGGAACTTTTTTTGTGTGTGTTTTGGTCTTCAACGTTAGAAAAGCCTTACTGTGTCATTGATTTTCTCATAGTGGAAGATCAAGATCTTCGCCGGTCATGAAGGATTTTGGGCCTACTGTCGGTTAATTTGGAGCCACCACCGCCACCACGAAGGCGAAGACTTGACGAGGAAGGTTCATTTGAGGTG
Organism: Picea engelmannii; assembly: GCA_009831015.1. Lineage (NCBI taxonomy): Eukaryota > Viridiplantae > Streptophyta > Pinopsida > Pinales > Pinaceae > Picea > Picea engelmannii. The sequence continues at coordinate 13,394 of ML833399.1, forward strand.
ATCGGGCCACATGGAACTGTACCAGAGCCAAATTCGAGAGGAGAACACTCTTATCCATAGGAACCAACTATTTCTGACCTTGGAGCGAAAGCTCTCAGTCCGTACAACCCTCTGATCACTAACTTGTCAGTGCCACTTTTGATACAACTTCCCCTCCAAGGGTATGTCTCTTAGAACGTTGTTTTGATTACATTATGTATATCCATGTTCCTAGGAGATTGAATCAAATGAAAGATACTCTAGCTAATCAAGTATTAGATTGGAATATTTCACACATGTATGAAAACACACACACATGCACATGTAAATGAAACAAACACACACACATGCACATGTAAATGAAACAAACTATCACTACTTATGTTTGAGCGATGTCGCTACTATTAGATTCACTTAAATCCAAACAAATGTAGTTTTTGCGTGACATAGGGTCATATTTTAGGTTTTATAGTTTTGACAACATGGATCATGGTCGATCCTCTAAAGGTTGAGGTGATAGTTCAATTGCCTCCCCCGTGCACAGTCCCTCAGCTTCATAATTTACAGGGAAAATCCAATTTTCTTCGGCATTTTATCGCAAACTATGCCGATATCACTAAAGGGTTTATGCATTTACTAAAGAATGGTGTCCCTTTCCTTTGGGATGAATCCACTTAGCGCTCATTCGAAGTGTTGAAACGTGTCCTCACATATTCCCCTCTACTTCATCCACCCAATTATAATAAAGATTTCTTATTTTATTTGGTCATGGAAGAGTCGACCATCAGTATGGACTTGGTTCAAGAGGATGATCTACTTGAAGAACATGTGATTTATTACCTGAGTCGAGGCCTGGTTGGACCAGAACTCAACTAATCCCATGTTGAGAAACTTGCATTGGAAGCAGTACATGTTGTCCAGTGGTTCCGTCACTATATCCTATTTCGCAAGACCACCGCCATTTCCGTTGTGAATCCATTCCAATATGTGTTGAAATGACGTGTAATCGGTGGAAAGATTAGTATATGGATTGTTATCCTCTAGGAATTTGACTTAGATTTTGTTTCCATGAAATATAAAAAGTCGATGTTTTTTCTGGAACTTATCTTGGAACTTCTGGTCGAGTCAAGTGATGTTACGCTCGAAGAATCATCGATTAAAGGAGATATTTTTCTAATTTCATCTTCGAACCCTTAGTATGGAGATATACTAGTCTATCTCCAGAATTTGAAGTGCCCCAACTATGCTTCTCGTGACGAGCGTTGATGTATATGCCATCAGGCAAAAAACTATCTCATACTCTAGGACACTTTGTATCGTCGAGGTGTAGATTGCATCCTTCATCGGTGCCTCACTCATGAGGAAGCGAAACTTGTGCTTAACGACTACCACATTGGAGCATGTGGTGGTCATTTGTCTGGGTTGGAAACATCCCAAAATATTCTACGAACCAATTATTATTGGCCGATGATAATCAAAGATTGCATTGAATCGATCAAGAAGTACCACCCGTGTCAGATCTTTTCTCGGAAGATGAGGGCACACCCCGCTCCTATGTTTCCCGTCATTACAGTTGGCCCCTTCACTAAGTGGGGGATTATTTATACCACATGCCAACCCCTTTTATCCAGGGGGCACTGTTATATCATTGTAGCAGTAGACTACTTTACAAAGTGGGTTGAAGCTATGCCAACGTTTAAAGATGATGACAAGACAACATCTCTCTTCTTGTTTAATAGATAAAAAAAAGGTTCAACGTCCCGAAGGAGACTGTCATTGACCATGGCAGTCACTTTCAGAACAAAATGATGTTCGAGTTAACGTCAAAGCTATGGTTGAGGTAAGAACACTAATCACCTTATTACCCACAAGAGAATGGTCAGGTGGAAGCTGTGAATAAGTCTCTCAAGACCATTCTACAATGAACGATCAATTCGGCCAAGTCAAATTGGCATTTGATGTTGTAATCGACATTGTGGGCCTACCGAACATCTGTAAATATTGCCACTGGTTTCTCACCTTTTCAACTCGTTTACGGGTTGGAAGCAGTCTTGCCTATAGAATTCCAGATCCCATCTCTTAAGTTGCCAGTACAGTTATTTCCAGACACTTCACTGCTTGAGGAATACTTATTATATCTCAAGCAACTCGATGAGAAACGACGTGATGAAACCTTGGCTAATGAGGCTCAAAAGCAAAGAGTGAAGCTTCATTATGATCAGTTTATTTTTTCCTTGGATTTTCTTCGAAGGCGACCTTGTCCTGGTCTATGAACAAGATAAGGATCCCATGGGAGCAGGCAAGTTCAAACCCATGTGGTTTATACCTTTCATCATGAAGGAGGTATTAAAGAAGGGCGCTTATTGTCTGGTTGATTTTGAAGGGAACGCTTTAGTGGAGCCTAGAAATGGGCTCTATCTCAAGAAGTATTACTCATAGGTGGGTCACCTTGGGTGAATTCTTGTATATATGTATAGTTCTTATACAATTTTGTTTTGTCCTTTTTGTTTTATGGATGTGTCTTTTTGATGTCATATTTTTCATTGTGGCAGATGTCAAGTGAATCAGAGGTGTTTTTTGGGTTCGCGGATGGCACTAGCCAACACACTCAGAGGCTTGCTTCCACAACTTGGGTGATCTTCACACCTCAAGGCCAGTTGCTATCTTCTAGAGGTATCTGTTTAGGTGACGCCACAAACAATGCCACTGAATACAGTTCAGTAATAGAGTTACTTCATGATGCCTTGTCACATGGTATATCTTACCTCCGGGTCTACTTAGATGCACAATTGGTTGTATCCCAGTTAAACGAGGTTTATCGTGTTTATGATCCTACTCTACATCGACAATTCCTTAGGGTATGTCTCTTAGAACGTTGTTTTGATTACATTATGTATATCCATGTTCCTAGGAGATTGAATCAAATGAAAGATACTCTAGCTAATCAAGTATTAGATTGGAATATTGCACACATGTATGAAAACACACACACATGCACATGTAAATACATTTGTAAATAAATGTAATCCATAAGACATAATATATATATATATATATATATATATATATATCAAAAGTCTCAAAGTACATAAGTGGGCGCAAGCGCCTCAAAAATACATATCCAGTTCATATCACAGGGCTTATGCCCTAAAAAATATACAGAAAGTGCCCCCACCACATAAGTGGTCCATCCTAAGCTAAGGGCGGGTCCTATTGTCCCTGCCATAGTGAACCACGATGTTTTCTAAACGCTGGAAGAGTTGGACCTAGGTCTGTGGCACCCCAACTACGTGAGGTTGCATCAATGGAGGGAGATCCTCGATCTCTTCCATAGGGACTACGCGAGTGAGCGCGGTGAGGTTTCGCTCTACCTGTCTCAAAACTCTCTCAACCTCTCCAACTGGAGGTCCCCCTGCTACTGCTGTTGGTCCAGCGGCTGCGGCTGGCACTGCCTCTGGTCGAGGACACCACCTGGTCCTCAAGAAGTCCGTTGGACGCAATGGCCCCACATCTGTACATAAACATATATATAGTTGTTAGATACTCCGATTCCCATAAAAATGATATATATAAGAAGAAATAAAATTAAATAACATTAAAAATGAATGTACCTATCTCTCCTCACTCTTCTCCGGGAGGTATGGGCATGTCCGGGTCCCTGGAAAAGTTGATCCTATCATAAGGGTAGTCCTCTATCGTCAAAATTTTCCGTGCCCACTAGTAAAAAAATGCGTCGTCAAAGGCCTCTATGGTCCTTCCTCCCCCCTGTCGGCGAAACAACGCTACCCATCTACACATTGCCAGGAGGGAAGCCACAAGCCCTCACACTGTCTCTCGTGTACTAAGACTAGGGACTCTCTCAAAGAAGAATGAGCAAAACATGGTCCCAAATCCAATTTTTTTGTTGTCTCACCCACGACACTCGGTGAGTTTTCTCTTCATGCAGTCTAGCATGGTCATTCTCCAATCAAATATTCATGCATTCAAGCACTGCATTGCACAATGCATGTGCACCCGGGAGGCCTGATGTAAGGCTGCAGATCCAGTGATCCGCCCAATGAGTAAAAATATCACTTTGAGTGATAGGTTGGTAATCCTGTTAATTGGCACCTGAGAACCTACTTTCTCAGTGTCATCCTCACAATGGATTCCAATCATCTCTACAATGTTGTGAGGCCCAGGGGGGGAAAGCACGCAAGTTGACTGGTTCACCCCTCTTCAAGAGGCTAGTCAGAAAGTAAATGTCTTCAGTCGTTGGAGTCAATGATTGTTGCTCGAGCATAAACGCGTCAGCGTCATGATGCCAATAGTCTACCAAGGCATTCAACAACCTGGGTTGTGCCCTCATGAATGGACATCGAAAGAACTTCCACAAGATTCATTGTCTCAATGTGGCCACAGCTGCAGGGTCCTCATCGACTAGTAGATCAATGTCCTCATGCTCCCTCTCTCTCTAATGGACGTACATTCTGCAAAAAGACAAGTTCAAAAGAGAGTTAATGATTGCATTTTTTAAAATTTTTTTTGATATCTTTGAGGGAGTACATAGGTTGTATTGGACATAGTTGCGTATGCACGCAGGCAGTTTGTTTTCTTCCTGCGGGCATACACGAGATGCCCTAGGAAAACCCGCGTACACGTAGGGCCGACCTTTTTTAAAGGTGCATGCCCCCCAAAAAACTAAAACTAATGGAAAAGGAAAGTATGGAAATGAAAAAGGAGCTAGTTTGTACTTACTTGGTCCAAGAAGAAGTTCGTTTCGTCCACTGAAGCTCCCGGAATCAACTTCTTTAACAAAGGGGTGTTTTTGGATTTTTGGTCAATTCTCAATTTGCAATGGTGATAATGAGCTCCCAACTTTTATTTATAGACTTTTTTGGCCTTTTTTGTCATTTTTTTACCCCTTTTGTTGTTTGTTTCTGGTTTGAAAATCATTTAACGTGGTTCTTGAGTTTCTCATTGGATGTTACCATACACTTTACTTTTGGTTTGGGAAAACGTTTTGAGAGATGGGGCACTTTTAAGGTCTTTTGGTAAAAATTCATTTTTCCAATGTTGTGCATCTAAGTTAGGATTCCACCTCCACTTGTTGCACCTCGTTGTCTTTTTCTCTTTTCCATAGGATCGATCCCACCAAATTGTGATAGGGAACTATCATTGCTTCTCTAGAAGTGTCGTAATTTAGTGGTAGAGCCTACCTTCACATGGATGCCCTAGGTAGATCATGGTTGCATTTTGGTGTCCATGCCGTCGTTAATGACTTTAGGCTTGGGAGTACTTGTTAGACTTGTATTGATGATGAGATTGAGACTCATATGTCTGATATGTTATCACTCTTGACCTCACCCCCAAGACTCCCAAAAAATGAGTCTTCTTTTAAGCCCTTTTCAGACCCTCTAAATATGAAAATATTGTCGAGCGATCTTGTTGTCCTTCACGCTCGCCAAACTAAAATTTGAAGGCACGTCTATCCGACAGTAGTTTACCCCTTTTTCGGTCCATATGGTCAATTTTACGAACAAAGGTACGCTCTAGGAACTTCGGTTCGCTAGAAGAGTTTTCTTAGGCATAAGTTTACCCCTTTTTTGGGCCTGAGGGACTAAATTTACGAAAAAGGAACCCCCAAGGAGTCCATAGTTAAGCTCTTTTCATACTCCCTAAAATTGAAAAGATAGCTGAGTGACCTTTGTTCCTTCACACCCATTAAACTGGTCCAGAAGAACATCATATACAGAGTCCATAGTTAAGCTCTTTTCAGACTCCTTAAAATTGAAAATATCACCGAGCGACCTTGTTCTTTCACACTCATTAATTGGTTCAGAAAAACATCTATTGGCATGATTTTATCCCTTTTTCCAGCCTATAGATTAAGGAGGAAAAGGGTACACCTCGGGAGAGTTATCCTTTGTAAATTTCACTTTTTTCGGGCTAAGGAGACTAAATCTATAAAAACGAAGCGAGTCCATAGTTAATCTCTTTTCAGACTCCTTAAAATTGAAAATATTGTCGAGTGATCTTGTCTTTGTCACACTCGTTAAAAAAGGTTTTGAATAGATGTATTTTCGGTGCTAGTTTACCCCTTTTTCGAACCGACTAGACTATCTTTGAAAAAGGTACCCTAGTGGAGTCTTCTTTTGTGCTTTTTCAGACTCTCTAAAAATGAAAAACCATCGATCTTACCTTCTCTGGGATTGTTTAAAATTACATTGAAGGACGTTATCATTGTGTCTTATTAATCGCATCTGCATCTTTGCGTCTTTGGCCTAATTTCGGCTCCATGTTTCTCTCAACTTAACCTTTGAAGCATGCCTTATATGAAAGCCTTGTATCACTTTGCCTTTCCATCTTGACACCTTGACCCATGGAGGAATTTTCCTGAGTATCCTTTCCCTGCACATGTCTCCTTGCTCTGAGCATTAGTGTGTTCCTTGCACTTGGAACTATTATTGTTGCAACACTCATTCCTCCTTTGTAACATAGCATTCTTTTATTCTTTTTCAAGCTCTTCAAAATATTGAAAAAGACAAAAAAATCAAATATACCCCAAAAAGAGGATGGGGAAAGTATTTTCTTTTTATGGCAGCACAATGAGTCGCCCTTGGACAAAGCACATCCTTCGATTTGTTCGTCAAGATTTGGGATTTAATATGACCTTAAGAAGCTATTCTCATAACATAGAGCTATGTCCTCCTCCATTTGGTTATCCTTACAAACATATGGAGAGTTTATGTTACCTCCTGCATCGTGAACTTATGTCAATGTCTTGCTGCCTGAGTCAGATCATCAATCGTTCTATTTTCCAAGGGAATTTTTACCCAACTTGAGTCAGTCTCTCTGCAGTTTGTCTCTTTCCCTCATGCCCGACCATCCCGAAAGTCCAATCAAGTCCTGGTTCGAAATCAATGAATTTCTTTTCCTGATCATCGAGATCCTCTTGTTTGTTCCCCAACAAGCCGTCGAAGACCTCTAGGTAGTGAAGTCGTACACTCACATTACACTCCTACCCAAGTTTTGAAGATCTTGAAGTTGTTTCTCGAGCTCTGAAGGCCTCATATCCAACCATCAAGCATTGTTGGCTTCTTGAATATGGATACTATACAAGTATATCTTTGATTTCGAGATGTATATCCGTTGTGTATTTCTCACAGCTACACTTTATATAGTTATATGACATGGATCTACAGTGTATTTGATTGGCAACCATAATTTATTTCATCCCGATCATGGGTATACCCACCTCAGTGAGACAATTGTTATTTTGCAGATGGCACCTCCCAAACTTTGGTCCTGAGCTCACTCGCTTCATACTTTGGTGAAGATTTGTAATGTATTTCGGCCATCAGATGCTCTTCTAACCTCACACATTAGGGGGCATCTTTTATAACCCTAAATTGCAATATACATGCACACCTGGCATCAGGCCATCATACTTACTATTTTTTCCAAGCCAACACTGAATAACTCTTCTTAAAAACACAATTTTTGAAGATGTACATGCCCTTCTCCACTACTGCCCGCGTATATACACTAGCTGAAACATTACAGCCCGCATATACCCACAAAAGTTGCAAAAAATAAAAATTTGCAAGGGATTCATTAAGATTACGGGATATTGGGTAGTTTCCCAACTAATCCACCACCTATACCCAGTCACCCAACCGAATAACCATACTTTTGTCGTATAAAAGGAGGTGTTAGGGTCTCATTCCAAGGAGAAACATAGCTACAATGAAACTCAACCCATTTCACTTTCCCCCCTTGCCCCAAGAATTTGCAACCACATTGTGAGTTTTGAGACATAATTCCCTATTCTTGCCTTTTTCCTCATTCATAAGCATGTGCCCATTCTATAGAGAGAAGTGTGAGAGAAGAAGGATATGTGGAATTAGTTGGAGCTTGGTGAAGAGAAGCCCATGACCGGGTTCGAGGAGCAGTCGCCGATCTCATTTTGTAAGTGACTTTGTGAGATTAATATAAAGAAGTACTTTTTCCGTCCCGCCATATGATGTGTTCAATCTTCATGTTTGATTTACATTTTTGTTATGACATCTAACCCACTAATTCATATATAAGTTGCATGTTTGTAGTTTCTTGTTTTTCTTTTGGTGAATGTAGGTCAGCCTTGGGAGGAGACTTGCAGTCGAGGAGTGGTCGAACGCAAAAGGATCGACACTGGACGCAGAGTTTTGGTAAGACTATCAGATCCTTATACTTTGTATTGTATGCATGAATGTGGGGTATTGCTGGGATAGTTGTTAAAAGTAGGAGACTTTAGACGGTTAGTTATGCCTGCATGATTGAACCCTAGTGTAGTCCATGGAGGGGTTTTCCCACTATAGAATAATTAGTGACCATACTGGGGATCCTCTAGGGTTTTTAGGGGATGTTTTTGGGTGTTTTAATTGGTTTAATTACCTCTTTGGGTTCTCTGTAAGTTGTTGAGTCTTCAAGGGATTCTGGTCTACCATACCGGTACTCCCTGCATGATCATATTTGACTGTTATTTTTTTATTTTTTTTTGAAAAGTTACAAAGGTGTACGTGGCCTGCAGTGGGTTTGCACACATACATACATGCCCTACCTTTGGATAACTCGTGTACATACATAGGTTTCTTAAGTGTCAGTAGCGTGCCTGTGTCAGGAATCCTTTTTCTTAAGAAGAGGCAGTCATCTTATTCCCTGATTGAAGTCTGACTTATTAGGGGTTTCTTGATTTACTATTGGTCTCTGTAGTTATAGTCTTTAAGTCTAGGTTTTTCGTCAGTTCCTCTATTTTTCAAAGATTGCTTGCGTTTTTCATTGAAAGGGTTTTGGATGAGTCTGTGAGTCTTTTCGGTTTTAGCCTTTATGGTTCCTTCAGTGATTCCCTGCGATCCGCAATAGACTAGAAGTCAGTTTCTTTGGTCTTTCCTTGTCTGCACTTTTCCATTTCACTTTCTTTAGAAGAAAAGAAAATAATTCATTTTCAAGTTTCTTATTTTGAAGAATAAAAAATAAAAATAAAAATTTCATTTTCTTGTTTGGTTAAGTAGTTAGGTTAGTTGTCTTGATTTATCAGGAAGAAGAGTGCTTTCTTAAGTTATTTACTGAATACTTAGGACTTTAAGTAGCTCGTAGTCGAGCGAAATTCAGTTTTAGGTTTTTTCTTTTAAAAGATGTTGGAAAGAAAGTTAGTTGGAAAAGTTGGTTAAAGAGTTTTCAATTTGAAAATGTTTTGAAAAAGAAGTAATTTTGTTTCCAACATTCATTCTTCTCTTTCATCTCTTTACAAACACCACTAGTTTCATTTCCATTCCTTTGACTTAAGATAAAACACTTAAAATTAACGATTAATTAAAATTAATCAAAATTTATGTTTGTAGGGTCCATTAACTAGACTAGGCTAGAGCCTTGATTTAGGTTGGAGAGGAAACTCTTCAAGGCTACAAAACAAACATAGGAGTCTATGCTAGGGAGTGTAGAAGTCCAGTAACGTGGAAATTATCTGGTACCCCCCTCTAACACAGGGGTTAAACATGAGTTCGCGTGCGGAAAGGTAGCGGAGATAACCCCTCCAAAGACGAACCAAGCGTAGTGGGGAACACATATACATGACTTATCTTGGGATTCTGTTGATCACATTTTCCATGGAGCTTCGTGGGTCTCGAATCGGTTCGAGGTCCTCAGTCATCTTCCGGAACACTTTCTTTCGATACCCTCGATAGATTTCGAGCTTGATACCCTACTCATTACGGTCCACCCGACTGTCGACTATACCCGCTGGTAGAAGGATCCCTTTTTTCTCTTTCCTTCATTGTACCAGATTGGCTCCAAATTGTTCACCAGGAATGGATACAAGATCCCAAAAGTTCGCAACTGATCCAACAATCGTAGTCCAGTGCTCCAGCTCCCCCAGGGTACTCTTAGATCCATGATGAGCTTCAATACAAAGGCTGTTTGTATTTAAGTAAACAATCAAGTATTAAATCCACAGTACTTTCTGAGCTTCATGCTACATCGACATCGGGGCACTCCGGGTTCACCAAAACCTATGAAAGGGTCAAACGTTCTTTTTTCTAGGATGGTATGAAACATGACATTCGTAATTTTTTCACTGAATGTGATGTGTGTCAACGCAACAAGGGAGAAATAGTCAAATCTTCGGGCACACTACAACCTCTCTCGATTCCACCTGCTATTTGGAAGGACATCTCTATGGATTTTATTACATGCTTACCCAAATCGGGAAATAAATCAGTTATCATGGTGGTTGTTGATCGCCTTTCCAAGTATGCTCATTTCTGCACTCTTCAACACCCGTTTACAACATCCACGGTGGCTCAAATTTTCATGGACCAGGTCTTCAAGCTCCATGGCATGCCACACTCTATTGTTTCTGATTGTGACCCCACTTTCACAAGAAAGTTTTGGTAAGAAATGATCAAGCTATAAGGAACCCATTTGCATCTCAGTACAACCTATCATCCCCAGACTAATGGTCAAATAGAGGTTGTCAACAAGTGTTTGGAAACATATTTGAGGTGTTTTTCCTTGGAAAAGAAAAATTAGTGGGCTCAATGGTTACCCCTAGTTGAATGGTGGTACAACACTTCATACCATACAACTACACGCATGACTCCTTTTGAAGTGGTATATGGATAGAAGCCACCTTCAGTTCTCTCATACTTACCTGGTGTCTCGAAGGTCTAGGTGGTTGACCAAACACTTACAGTTCAAGAGGCTATTCTTCGTACCCTCAAAGAGAATTTGGTCATGGCACAGAATTGCATGAAGCAACAAGCAGATCGAGGTCACTTTGAACATCAATTTGAAGAAGGGGATCAGGTGTTTCTTCACTTGCAACCTTACAAGTATAATTCCCTCAAGGCCGAGCATTTTCAGAAGCTAGAACTCAAATTTTATGGTCCTTATACAGTTCTCAAGCGTGTGGGACAGATGGCCTATCGGTTAGCTTTGCCCAGTCATTTGAAGCTACATCCTGTTTTTCATGTTTCCTGCTTAAAGAAGGTGATCGGAACTAAGTGCCAAATTCAAACCAACCTTCTCGAGTTAGCCGAAGAAGGATCCATTTGGCTACAACCACAAGCAGTTTTGGACCAGCATGAGTGTTTCCTGTGTCAGAGAACCATCAAGGAAGTGTTAATCTAGTGGAAAGATACAACTCCAACAGATTCCAATTGGGAACCAGCTACCATTCTGTAGCAATTTCCACATCTCAAGCCTTGAGGACAAGGCTGTTTTTAAGGGGGAGGACATATTAGGGTCCTAACGTGCACATAGGTAGAACAATATATTTGGATGTAATAAAGGTCAATATTAATAAGGCCTTGCAATAAAATAGAATAATTCAAATGTAAGAAGACCCAATAGAAGCTTCTGCTTCTAGAAGGATCTTCCTCTAGATGCTTCTTTTGATAGACATATTTAGTATAAATAGGAATCGAGGGTATGAGAACCCTATCTTAGAGATTATTGTAATAGAGCTTTTCTTGACTGGAGGTTGCCCCCTCGAAGAGGCCTGTGAACATTGCTCTCAGAATCAAAGTGCTATTTTTGATGTTATTCTTATATCATTTCAGTGTTATTGTGGTGATTATTCTGGTTATATTGCTGTTATTTTTCCATTTCTAGCATTTTATTTCTGTTCTGCATACTTTTTATATCTGGCATATTACAATGGGCACCACATCACACTTTCAATTTGGTGAAAACCCCCTTGGATTTGAGTGGGGAATTCATGGGTTTGATGATGGAATTTGTGGGCTTGTGTTGGGGCTTCACACCCACAAGAAAATCCTAATTCAATGTTGAATTGTTAAGGGGATTCTATGGTGACCCCTAAGGATTTTATAGAAAGGAAAGAGGTCATTGTGACATTTCATGTTATGGAGATCATGTAGATAGTGTAGAGACATGATGGAGCTAGCATAAGTGAGTCTACACTTGTGCTAGGAAGCTTGGTGATCTCAGTAAAGGGAAAGTCTGCAAGGTGGAAAATATGGCCTAGGATAGAGAATCAAAGAAGGTCACATGTGTGGAGAAAAATTTTCATACGATACACAATTTGCAGTGGGACAAATCACATATATATGCATGTCATAGGTGTGATGAATTGCGTATATATGCAAGTCACAGGTGTGATGAATCATGTATATACATATGTCGTAGGTGAGATGAATTGTGTATATATGTAGGTCACAGGTGAGGTGAATCACATATATATGCATTATCAAGAAGGTGAACCATGTATATACGTGGGTTGCAAAAGGGTGAATGAAATATCTGATTTTCTGGGCAGGTTATAGATTTGTACAGGTTGATAGGCGATGTCAGCAGGCCATACAAGTGGTCTACAATAGATTAGTGGGCGAAGGAGATTTCCAGGATATTACAGAGGTTTGGTTTTATGATTTGTATGGTTATTGGAGAACAAGGTTTTTCTCAGCTTTGGTTACTTTGGAGAACAAGGTTGCCCTCAGATTTTGGTGATATTGTATTGGCTGGGAGGGCTAGTTTGACCCTCATGATTTCCGATGTTAACAAGATTATATAACTGAAATTGTGTCTCATGTGTATTAATGATTCATCTATTATCTTTTTTGTTTCCTCTGCATATGTTTTCAGTCAATAATGTTTAGTGGAAAATTGTTCAATGATAACAACTAGGGGTTTACTATTAGTTCACTAGGAAGCAGTTTTTAGATTTGAAAATTAGTCACATATATTTGTAAGTTTTAAACCTATGAAGTAAAGCAATGCATATATATTCTTAAGAAAAAGAGAAATTAATCAATGGCTCATAAACATAGTACACAAAGATTTATACCGGAAATCCTTAACCGAGGGACAACCTTTCAACGCTTCATTGTATTAATTTCACCATTCACCATACACTATATATACAATGTTTTTAGGTATTCCATAGATACCAAAACCCTAATCTCTTAATCCGGGATTAATTTAGAAAACTGCTAAAAATAACAAAATCTGCTAAAATAGCAAAAACGCCCCCCCAAAAATTGTCAGACGCAAGGAGGGATCGCCGGATGCAGTTGTTGAATCTGACGCACCCACACACACACACATGCAAAGAATATAACACAGACCCAACAATCTTTTCATGTGAAAATTGACAGTTCCAACCTCATGCCAGTCAATGAAAAAATAAGGGTGAATTTACTGGCTACGACTCTATCTTCTCTTGTTTAACCTAATGTCTACATATTACAAGCAATAATTAACCTTTCAACCCTTTATTACTACACCAATTCCCTGCAACCATCCTCTCTTCCTCCTCAAACCTACATGACATAAGAAATGAGATCCTATTATCTACTAAATAGTCCCTTAGTCTATCTGCCTTCCCTCTAGTGCTTCAATGTAGGTTGGATAAGAAATATATATTTTTGGAAAATGAGGAATCTCAACTGTACATTAGTTCCTATTCATCTTAATTATTTACCATGAACACAATCATGGATTCCACATAATATAATGGCTACAAGCTATTGTAGCATACTCATATTGGAATAATTTTCTCTCAATGGTAACATACTGATGAGAGTAAGAATGAACCCCCCACCCCCCAAATGTTGACATAATTCCTTCCCAAGGCTTTTCATGAACAATAGGATTACATGAAGAGTAGCGTCCACCCATAAGCTTGGAAAAATAATATACGGTCACATAAAAG
>ML833399.1:61916-90814 GCA_009831015.1 Picea engelmannii
TGTTTGATGGTTGTGTGTCTCTATGAGATTCCCTTTTGAAATAGGGTTTCTTCCTTCCTCCTTTTGTATGAGTAGCTAGGGCTTGATCATCATCCCTTGCTAGTAGTGCTTCACGGTTGGTTACCCTTGTCTCTTCTTGGATGAATTCTTCCCATAGGCTTTCAAACTGTAGTTTTTCCTTTCTGCCACATACGGACTGGATGAAGGCATCCCAAGGTCTTGCGAGACCATTTAGGGCTGTCATTACAAATTCATCTTCATCGATGGTGTCTCCAATTGCTTTCAACTGTTCTTTTATTTCTGAGATTCGGGAGAAATACTCTTGAATCATTTCTCCTTTCTGCATCTTGGTATTCTTCAATTGATTTCTGAGATTCATCTTCCGATTTATGTTCTTTCCTTCATATAGTTTGCTTAGAGAATCAAACATCTCCTTCAGGGTTTCTTTTGACGATACATACGGGATCAGGTGGTCTTTGATTGAATCTGCAATGATTCTCCGAGCCTTGATTGAGTCCTTCTGATGCTTCGCTTTCTCTATGGCATCTTCAGGTTCCTTCACATCTTCTTTGATAAATCTTGATAGATCATTCTCTGCAAGGATCAGACCGATCCTATACTTCCAGGCACGGAATTTGTCTATGCCTTCCAATTTCTCAACAAGCTTTTTGCTTGCAGACATCTTGTACTTTCCGATAACAAAAATGACCAAAACTTGAAAATGCTCAAAATCAAATGTTGATCTTACCAGGAGGTGCGCTTGGCTGAGGCGAGTAGCCTGGTGTCTTCAGATTTGAGAAAATCCAAATTTTACCCCTTCAAATCTGCTATGCGGATTTCTGGACTAGTGCTTCTGGTACTTCTGATACTCTGGTACTTCTGGTACTTCTGGTACTCTGGTTTTCTGGTTTTCTGGTACTTTGTGAAATTAGGGTTTCACTTTGTAGAGGATCCAGCCACTGAAAAGGTGCGCTCTAGGTGCCAAATTGATCCTTAGGGGAGGGCACAACTTTCTATGGTGATAGATAGCTGAAAACACTCACTTTTTCAAAAGCCTAATTTTGGGGTCCGATAACAGTGACGTTTTTCCTCTTGCATATTGTGATTTCTTCAGGTTGGCTCTGATACCATGTTAATGTTTATGCCATTATTATAGTTCTTTGCATTTCATAATATAAGAGCATAATAAGAACAAGATCACTGAGAAATACACATCCACAATAGACACAACATTTATCCTGGGAAACCCTCTAGGGGAAGAAAACCCAGAAAAAGTTCCTTATCATATATAGCTTATCAAATGTTCAAGAGATAACTCAACCAATATAGAAAATCCTCCTCCAAGAGATGCGCCACCCTTATTCTCCTCTCACCAACTTGAAATAGCAACTTGCCTCATAAGAGAATGAGCAAGTGAAGTGTGTGATAGAAGTGAGGCGCTAGCCACTTATTTATATCAACCTAGAATGTGTGAAGAGTCACCATCTAGAAGGGCCGACCTCTCACACTGGGTGGGTAAATCCACCTTTAATTAAATCTGGCCCTTTCATTATAACTGCTGGGGCTGACTTCTTATTCTGCACATTATAATCGTCCGATGACCAATCCGCAAAAGGGGATTTGGTCCTTATACAATTACCGACTTGATTGATCCTCAATGGGGATTAATCTAATAATAAAAATAATAATAATGACATGATTAATCCACAATGGGGATTTAATCCAATAACAAAAAATAATAAGAATTCTCTTCGCAGTTACATTATTTCAACATGGTAATGACGGGCATATATATCAAATTTGATAGACAGGTAATGAGATCTATAGGTTTGAAAGGAGGGAAGAAAATGATAGGATGGCGTGAGGAAATATCTCCTCCAACTATGCAGGCCCGATAACCAAAATTCTGAGCGCTAATTATCCTTGAAATTGATGTGCAGAGGAAGAAAACATAGAATACCTGTGGAATAAAGTCAGTTCGAGGCCTCAACAAGATCTCAGGAAGAAGTCACGAGCAACTCAACCTATGAATCCACCTCAGCATCGGATCTAGTAGCGCTGCTGCCAACTGGTCGGAAGTGGTAATTTGCACAGTGCAACAATTTGAGTTTTTTTTTAAATTCAAAAACCATTATCAGAGCTCATAAATATGAGATCTTGAAAGCATCTTTTAACCACCCCTGGCGCTGAAAATAGGGAAGAGATGACATTAGCGTTATAATCATAAATCATGGTAGAAAATGATGGACATGAAGTGTGCTACGGAAACTCTCGATGAGTTGGTAGCGCTTCATTTCAAAAAATGATTGGACAGTAAGCAAAAGGACAACAAGGTAGGGCTATGAGGGTATGAGTGAGGAAAATGGCATGTCAAATCAAGATGTTCGTGGGGTGAGTCGATGCTAGTGACAAGTCATGAAGGGAATCAAAGATAAGTCATGAACAAAATAGTCCTAAGTCCAAAATTTGTATGCGGATCAAAACATAACTCATGACTCAACACTTTATTTATCAAGGGGGACTAAAGAAACACACTTTTAAAAGGGGACAAATTAAAAATTAAAATCTAAGGGCTAAAGACCCAAGGCAACTTAGTGTGATAACATTGGCTCCATAGGGGATGACATGCCCCTTGTGGGTTGCTAATAATGAGTAAATACAGTGCCTTATCCTAGGGCTACAGGGTCAGTTATTAAAAAAATAAAAAATATAGATGATATTTACAATGGCATGAAAAGCCACTCATGGCTCAAGCAAAGTACTTTTTTAGAAAATTCTCGTTGACAGGGCCACCAAAAAATTCTTCATCCTCCATATTTTGCAACTTGAAAGTGTTATTAGAGAATACCTCCGAAATTTTGAAGGGACCGATCCATAGAGATTCAAATTTACCGTGATTGACTTTATCTTGCTTTGGTGCATCCCACTTGAGCACTAGATCGCCTAGTTGAAAATCCTCTTTATTCACTTTCTTGTCAAATGTCTGTTTGATCTTCTGTTGATGATCGTGTGCTTTATCTATAAGCTGCTCCCGAGTCTGCTGCACTTCAACCAACTTCTGAATCCTTCTGATCATATGATCCGTCTCCCCTTGGTAATATTGGAATAATTTTGCTACCGGCAAGGAAAGTTGAGAAGGAAAAATGGTCTCAACTCCATACACCAGCTAGAAAGGAGAAAGGCCCAAGGACCTCTTTGTTGTCACTCTGTCACCCCACAAAGAAAACTTAGGTTTTGAGTACCATGTTTTTTTGTTGTCCTCTAACAACTTTTTAATGATCTTTATAAGGCTTTTGTTAGAGGACTCTGCAAGCCTATTCCCTTGGGGGTAGTAAGGGGTAGAGTGAACCAATGTGATACCAAACTGTTCACATAACTCAATCAATGGTTCAGCCTTGAAATATGCATCATTATCAGTAACAATTCTGTTCGGACACCCAAACCTTGCCATAATGTCCTCAAGGAAACCAATTATCACTTTGTGGGAAGAATTCCTTGTAGGGATAGATTCTATCCACTTAGTAAAGTAATCAGTAGCAGTCAAGATCCATCTATGTTGACCACTAGAAGCAAGATGAATTTCCCCAATAAAATCTAGGCCCCACTGCTGAAAGGGTCCCAAAGTTTCCACAGGTTTTAATGGCAAAGACTTGAGCTGCTATTTTCCAAAGAATTTCTGACACTTAACACATGCTTTGATCTTGGCACAAACATCGGTGAATATACTAGGCCGGAAGTACCCAACCCTGAGAATATTGTATGCCATGGTTCTCCAAAAATGATGCCCCCCACATAAAATTTCATGAAAATCAGACATAATCTTTTGGGCTTCTTGTGGGTCTAGGCATCTCAAAAGTACTCTCAATGTGTCTTTCCAATACAATATTTGATCAATAAGGAAATATTTGATTGATTTGAGTTTTAAGGTCCTCACCTTGTTCTTTTCCATACCATCTAGAGGTTGTAGTTTCTGTAGGAAAAATATAATGTCCTTGTACTGGCTGCAATCTTCCAATGTAGGGGTGACTTAAGAACCTTTGTTGGTCAATTCAACCTGTTGATTTTATTAACATGTGTTGACGAAATTTACCCCCAAGGCTGAGAAATTTGATTGAGCCAACAACTTGGATAAACCCTAGCCTTTAACCAATTTGATAGGCTTAATATCAATATCAAATTCAAGTATTTTAGCAATCCACTTGCTCATTTTTCCGTCTATATCGGGCTGAATAAGAATTTCCTTTACAAAAGTTGATGGGACATAAGCAATGACTCTTGAATGAAGCACATAAACTCTAAAATACTTGAGAGATTTAACCAATGCATAAGCCTACTTATCCATGATGTCATATTTTAATTCAACATCTCTCAATGCCCTGCTGAAAAAAGCAATGGGTTGCTCTAAGCCTTCAACGTTCTTCTGCAATAAAACAACTGCTACTGTATCAAATGAAGCGAAAGAAAAAATAGTAAAATACTTGGAGTAGTTTGGGCTGATAAGGACCGGGGTTTCAGTCAAGGCTTTCTTTATCTAATCAAAAGAATTATGGGACTCAACAGTCCATTTGATTTCATTACCTTTTCTCAACATGGTTGTGATATATTTGACCAACTCAGCAAAATTTGAAACAAACCTTCTCAAAATATTATTTTTTCCCAAAAAGGATTGAACCTCCTTTTTGGATCTAGGAAGTGACAAGGTTTGGATAGCTTCGACCCAGCTGGAATCAATTCTTACCCCTTCAACTGACATAATATGCCCCAATAAGTTTGCTTCCTTCATGGCAAACGATGATTTTTTTGGATTCAAAGAGAGACCAAATTTTCTACATTTCAAGAAAACCTTTTTTAAATGATCATAGTGCTCTTTATCAGATTGAGAGAACATTGCCATGTCATCTAAATATATAACAACAAACTTGTCCTTCTCTCCAATAAATTCTATGTCCATAGCTCACTGAAAGGTCGCCCCTGCGTTCATCAAACCAAATGGCATCTTAGTGTACATAAATGTACCCCAAGGAGTGGTAAATGTTGTCTTCTCTCTATCCTCTGGAAAAACAAAGATCTGATTGTAACCAGAAAAACCATCAATCATGGACATCCTGGCCGCACCTGTCATCCTCTGTAATATGTGTTCCATCTTGGGCAAAGGGTAATTATCCTTTTTAGAACTTCTGTTCAGATTCCAGAAATCGACACAAAGTCTTATTTCTCCATTCTTTTTCCTCACTGGGACCAAGTTGGCCACCCATTCAAAATACCTCAAAGGAATAATAATTTTAGCATCTAAAATCTTTTTTACCTCTTTCTCCATGACAAGCAACAACAAAGGATTTATTTGCCTCAACTTTTGCCTGAAGGGTTTGGTCTCTTCCTTTAATGGTATCTTGTGCTCTATAATGCTTGTGTCATAAGTTTTGAGATCTTCATAAGTCCAAGCGAATACATCAGCAAATTCCATTAACAACTTAGTATATTCTACCCTCTTCTCTCTTGATAGGCTGCTTGATAACTTGACATATTTTGGATCCTTTTCTGTACCCACATTGCATTTGGTTATATCAACATCATCAATGGACACTTTCCCCTTTACTGCAACATCATTTCCGTCAAATAATCTTTCCAAAGGAACTAGTCCTTTTGGAATGTGGTTGCTAGGTAGCTGCACAATATGATGATTAGCAATTTTATTAAGGAAAACATCAGCATGAGGATTAATTTCAGCATCATGATCCTGATCAATGTGTAATGCAAAAAACTCATCAACAGTCTCGATGAATTTTTTAAGTTCAACATCATCTTCAAAAACCTTACAATATTTGAAATTGTCCGGTATAGAAGGCTTGCACTTGACTTCTACATCATACTTGAGTTTAGGTGGTAAGGGGACTCTGAAATTGCTTGCTGATACAACCAAAGAATCATCCATGGTATTCTCTTCTCTAGGAATAAATGAGATGTTAAAAGCTGAGAAAAAAATGTTCACCAAGTCCTACACTTCATTTTTGTAAGATCTAAGCCCAGGATGCTTCGTTTGGTAAAGATTTTTTATCTGATGGAATATCAATTCAGCATCCCCAAATACTGATATCTCTTCTATCTCCATGTCTTTAGTAGCCCTCAATCCCAAGACAAGAGCTTCATACTCTACCACATTCTTAGTAGTTTCAAATTCTAGTTTGTATGACAAAGGTATAGTCTCCTGAGCTGGTGAGACAAAGACCACTCCAACACCAACACCTTCCTTAGAAGAGGCTTTATCAAAGAACATCTTCCAAACAGAGGTGGTTAGAGGAGGCTCCTCACAAAAGGCAACAAACTGTTTTCTGATTTCAAGAGGAGTTTCAGGAGCATTAGTGAGATGCAAAATTCTAGATTCCAAGTCCGTATCAAGAGAAAAAAACATGATGATTAATGGTGTTTTATTCATCACTAATGATGTAAGACAATTGAGCTTCCCTGTAAATTCTTCTATGCTCCCCCCCAAAAAACAAGAATGGTATCATATGAGAGATCCATCTGCAAGGTTCCCCAAGTATTTTTATCCAAGATCTTGACAAGAGCATGCCGAACTTGGGGGAACATCATCCACCACTATATCCATGACTACGCCTTTCATGTGAAGCTGAAATAAGGTCACAACCAGATCCTTAATGAACCCAAGACACTTCAATTTTCTGGAGTCAAAATAATATAAGTCATGGTAGGTCTTTGTGATTTCTAACCCAAGTTCATCCATAACGATTTTCAGCATGAGATTATGGGATTCCCCTGAATCCATCAAACAATTATGCAACACCTTATCATGTGTATTCAATGATGTATAGAAAGGAGGGGATGAATCATATCTATATTATATCAATGGACCCAAGATAACTACTCATTTTTCATCTTACAGATTTACTGAATTAGTGGCACTTGAAGAGGCTTCGGGCTGTAACATCTTGGAGAGATATTTTTTAAATTCTTCATTTTTTATCAATTCCAAAAAAGGTACAAGGATCTTGATTTTTTGGATCTCATTCTCAAAGATGAAGGAAGATGAAGACTTCAGGATCTCTTTGGTTTCAGGAGTAGGATTTATGACCAGAACTTGTGGACTTTTAGTGTTTTTTTCCTGACTGCTAACTGTCACAGCCTTGGGAAAATTTTATTTTTGAGCAGGATGATTAGAAGCATCAATTTTTTCCTCATTCTTTTTGGATATTAGATTATATCTATTAGGACTTTCTTTTTCTTTCTCTCCCTTACTTAATTCATTTATTTGAATATCCATCAAGGATTTCTCATAAGAAGATTGAGTCAAGTGAGAGGATGGGGATGTGTCACCTAAGCAATGAATCTCAGGATCAACTTTTTCCTCCTCTCCTTCATCAACAATCAGGTTGTTCTATAAAGGAGTTTGTACCTTTTGATCATCTCTCTTTGTGTTTCTAGGATCTCTGGGAAGGATTCAGGGAGCATTATTTGGTCTCCTGAAGTTACCTCTGTTATCGGTATTTTGAGTATTTCTGTAGGTCTACTTTCCTTCCAGTTTTAAGTTCTCTATCTTAGTAGAAAGGGATTTTACTAATCTGGTGAGCTCATCTACTTGAGGATGAACATTATGGGAGTCATAGGTTGAAGCTTCAGCTCTGTTTTTTCTCAAATCTTTATCATATTTTCCCCTGATTTTATCAGATGCCACTATGATGGATTCTACCTCCAAGGTTTCATCTTGCATATGGGATAAGGAGGATGATCTTATTTCTCTCAATATAAGGCAAAACTCGGGGTCAAAGGCACTGACATAAGTGATTTTTGCAGAGGTTTCTATGGGTTTTATCTCATCAATAATCTTATTGTACATTTTGTTGAATCTTTTAGAGAAGTTAGAGACAGACTCTCCTTCTTTTCTTTTTAGGGATCCAAATTTGGTGATATAGTACAAAAAGTTCTTTTTGTCCCCCCAGTGCCTAAAAAAGACCTTGTCTAGTGCCTCAATGCCAGTAATGGATCCAGGGGCCAAACCCCTAAACCACTTCCTAGCCTCACCAAAAAGGATTTGTATGAAGACTCTCATCCACACATCCTCATTTTCAATGTTTTGATTTTCTGCATAGCTATAGAAGGCAACACGATGTTCTTAAATGCTTATATCTTCTTCTTCCATGAATTTGGGCATGTATTTTAAATAATCTCCAGGAGGGAGAGCATTCACTGGCTGAGGTAAGACAAGAGGGGAATATCTTGCAACAACTATGGAATCCATCCTATTTGCAGGGGGGTTAGCACCTGCCATTGGATTTTAAAATCTTGGTGAACAAGGAGGAGAAGGGAACTTAACTGTGTGCAGTTTAGGAGAAAAAATAATGTATGAAGGGGAAATTTTAGTTTTCACAGCAGAAGGTTGAGACTTGTAAGAAGATGGTAAAGTATGTAAAGGGGACGAGGTTTCCTTTTCTTTGGCAACAAGAATTTTAACAGGAGGAGGGGTAGAAAAGCCTAAAGTAGGAAAATATTCAAGACTCTCAAGACTAAACCACTTTACAATGTTAGGGGAAGAAAGAATTTCAAATCTTTTTTCTTTCAAATCAGTTTCAAAAGGAGAGTATTCAATAGGAAATTTTTGAAAATCAACATTCTTAGATACTTTGTTGGGTATGTGTTATATTCTTTGCACGAGTAGTAGTGTCTGAGCGTCTACGCTGGACGCACAGGGGGGTGGAGCCCCCCGCGCGGGGGTTCAGGGGCAGCGCCCCTGAAATTTTTTTTCACACCGGGACAACATATTTCCGGGACGACATATTACTGGGACAACATATTTCCAGGACCACATGATATTTAGGTGGTTTTTCGACACATGGTTTTTTGCCGATGGTTTTCTATTTCTGGTTAAGGGATTAGGGTTTTGGACTAATCCAGGTCATTGGGTTAGGGTTTTGGATGCTGTTGGCTCCTATATGTATATTGTATTGTAAACAATGTAACACAATGTATGAATATAATATATGCCAGTTTTCCCGGTTTGGGTTTCCAGGGGAAAAATATCTGTGTAATGTTTGCATTTGCCATTGTATCTTTTCTATTCCTTTCTGAATATTTGTTTACAGTAGACATTGTACAAGGTTATAATTTACATACTTTAGCAAAAGGTAAAGAAGGATCACTTGATATAACAACTGGAATATTAAGAGTGGAATCATGCAACTGACCAGAAGCACTTGTATCAACAACAAAAAAAAATTCTTGAGAAGCTTTTCCCTTCTTGATGATCTTCTCTGGGTCAGCCTTAGGTGGAACCAAAGGTAGCTACGGATTTGATCTCGTATGTATGCCTTTAGGCACTAGAACTAAAACAATGGAGTCACCAAGTGCAAGTTGCAATCTTCAAGATACTAAGTTCTGATGCACCTTCAGAACTAGTAAGTTGTGTCGTTCAATCCTAGGGAAATGTCTTCAAATCATTCCCTAACAACGAAGCCAAGAATGTTAGCACTAGGAATCACCTTCAGATTTCATGGAGGGAAAGCCCAATACCCATCATTTTATATGTAAATGTAAAATATTTTTTTTAGGGGTAAAATGGATAAGACTCAAGATGATAATGTTCCAACTCAGAAATCAGGGCTAGAATGCACGAGAAATCAAGGCCTTGGCTAACTTCAATCAGTAAGTGGGAGTAAATGTGGACAAAGGGAAGACTTCAGTTAGAGGAATGTAGAGATTGTTGTAAACATCAGGTCTGCAGACAACCTAAGGAAGAAAAACTCTTAACACAAGATCTTCTTGAGTTCAAAGTTTAAGGACACTAAAGAAACATCATAATAATATTATAATCAAACATACATCATAATATCACCACAACAATTCATGTGAATCATTCAAATCATGAACACTTTAGCATAATAAACAAATAAGCTGGAATAAGAAGTTGATTTCTATTAACCAAGATGTCTCAAATCAAGTACATAACCAGTTCAGAATAACTTCATCAAAATATTAAAGTATGAGGGAGCCTAGCTCAACCATTCGAACCTTCTAAAGCATTTCATCTATCTATTTATAACAAAAAAGGAGGCAACATCTAGAGGTGTGAGTTGGCCTTCTTCCCATGAAAATCTCTAAGAAGTTATTTCATCTAACAAGTTAAGCTATAAAATGGGAAAATGTTGGTCACTGATCCAACCAATATTTGAAATGACTTTATCCCCCTTTGGTGCACAACTCCTTTCTTTCCAAGTGTCCTTCAGGGGCATGTGGATGTTATCACGCTGACAACTATTGTCTCTGCAATTCTTCCCATCATCAACTATTCATAAATATGATAGCTCGACTCTCCTTGATTCCTGGTATCTATTGGTAGCATCATTTGGTAGTGCTTTGAGTAGCGCATTTACCAAATTTCATGAGAAACTATAGCGCAACGTCAAAAATAGGCTAGTAGAAAAGGTAGCGCCAAGCCTTCATGTAGTCTGTGCAAAATTCAGTCTTTGCGAAAATTTCGGTAGCGAATTTTGGTAGAGCCATCCTGGTGTGTCTCTGGGTAGAATTCATTTTCTGCCAGAATTTCGGTAGCGCTCTCCTGTATATCCTGTCAAAATTTTTGTAACACCTTCAATTGAACATGTGCAGAATGGGTAGCAACCTCGGGTATTAGCAATGCCATTAGTCTTAGGCGATTTGGCAACGTTGTAGGTAGTAGAATGGTGGAACATAAAAAATATACTATTCCTTAGTGCCATAGCGCTAAAGAATGTCTGCGCTGCTACTCTTGAAGGGATTAATTCTTTGTGAAAACCCAAAACTCTGAACAGTAAGTACTAGAAGCCTGTATAGGTGGCATATGTAGTGTTTCATCAATTGTTTATCTTTGAAAAAAGGGACCATCTTAAAAAATGGAGCACACCTTTCACCATTTACTTCATTAACCTGTCACTCCTTCTTGGAGAAGGCGGACCTCCCTTTGGCACAACAAGCTTCTACCCTTTAGTAGTGGTAGGCTTCTTCAATGGAGCTATGCTCTCCTTGGATATTGGTTTCTCCTTTTCAATAGCATATTCAACCAATACCTGCAAGTTCCTTTGAGCCATTTCATCTTGGAAATGTTGCAACTCTGCTTTGAGCCTTCTGTTATGAGACTGAAAGTCTTTGTTCTGCTTATAAATGTTTTTGAGCTGCCTATGGAGAGGTTGGGCCTTTATTACTGCAAACCTTGCTAGTTCAAGAGTGTGGTTGTAGCCATCCATGATTTCTTTCATTTTAACTCTATTAGACATGGCATATGATTTCAAATGATCCACCTCCTTCTAAGCATCCTTGAGTTGCCTGATTAGTCTTTTGAACGTCTGGCTGCCAGGTGGAGTAGTGATGTGAACAGTCTCAACAATATTTTTCATGGTTTCCTTTTCCTGTTGCATATGGATTACTTTGTCTATATCAGCAAGATTCTTGATGCCTTTGCCTTTTGATCTTGAACATGAAATTTTCTCTTTCTCTTCTTTCTAGTACCTGCTTTAGCAACACTGGCGGATGGTAAAGGGCTTGCTATCTACGAATGAGGAGTAGCTTATATATCAAACTTAAAGTGAGAAGCAATACTGAAATGTTCCCATGAGATATCCTTCTTACCAAGCTCTTTATAAACTAGCATTATAATCAATCCAGAGTGAAAGATGCTAGTATCCATAGCCTTAGACTTGGATTGAACCCTGTCTGACATGTTGCCTATGCTCCTTAGAAAATAGTAGGGAATGTTCATTTCAATTTTGTCAGTACAATGTAGCAAAATCCTTATATGGTACTGGTATAATGTATTGAACCTCCCTTCACATGTAAAGTACCTTTGAATGATCCTCAATATCCTGTCGAACTACTCAATCAGATGATTCCTTCGCACACCTTTAGTCAGATTATTAGCTTGATGTTCAGGCTTAAGGAAATATTTGGCATAGGCTACATCTAAGGCCATGGATTTAAACCATATCTCACTTGTGATAAGGATTCCTGTAGAAGCTGAAATAGAGGTCTCAGACACCTCAAATTATAGGCCCCCTACGTTGGTCTTCATGCCATCAAAATGTAAGGAAAACTGCCTTGTCACCTCAGGGTGACCTCTTTGCATATTTTAGCAGAAAGAGAGGCATCCCACCCTTTGAAAAACTTCTCTGACCATGGACTCTACCTCGAATAGATGCATGTCTACAGGCTCAATTCTAACCACCTTACCTCCCTTATGCAACTTATTCATATGAGGAGTCTCCATAGTTTAGGATAGGATATTTTAGGGATATGGAGTGGTGATAACCAGGAGGATTAAAAATTCAAATCTCAAAAGGACAAGGCTGCCCCTTTACAAGAATTTCCCTTAAACCAGACTGGTTTCTAGCTAGCTAGAACTGGCTATAGAAATCCCTCCCTGAATATGTGCAGATATGAAACACTGAGAAAAATATGATGAAAGGATACCCTGTAATAGTCTTGGAAACTGAGTTAAAATTACCCAACTCAACTTCTAGAGGAGGTGAGGGAGAAACAATGTAGCTTGAGTTGCATCTTTAGGTAGCACACCGTGCATGCAGAGGATAGGATATGTTTGGATATTGTGAGCTCAGTTGTAATGATGGGCAAATATATCAAATTTGATAGGCATGTAATGAGATATATAGGTTTGAAAGGAGGGAAGAAACTGATAGGATGGTGTTGGCCCTTGGTCATGGAAGAAAGCGAAGATCAAGGAAGAAAAGGCGAAAAGAGAACTGCGTGGAAGACACAGTGACTGTTATTGGGTCGAAGTGAGAAAAGGAGAAGAAAAGACGGAGCGAAGCCCGAGAAAGCAAGGCATTGGATGAGGAGATCAAGGATGACAAGTCATAAAGGAAGAAGGATTTTGGACAACTCAGCAAGCAGAAAAAGCCATCGTTAGATTCTTTGGAGCATCGCACGAGAAGAAAGGAAAGACAGGTTGGTGAAGCCCTGAAAACGCGGGTCAAGTTGACCTAGGGTTTTGGTATCTAGGGTTTTGACACCTAGGCTTCGGCCTAAGGATGTCAATGAATTATTGTAATGTATATATAAAGGTCGAGAGGACCTAGTTTGGGTTGTTGTCATTGTTGCTAGTATTGATCTAGTTGTATTATTGATGAGAGTGATTATTATCGTACGAGAGAGAGTGCTGAGTAAATATCCCTCTGGTATTGTAAGGTCTTCAACTGGGTGCGAAGATCAAGTCCTACAGTTGGGTGTGCAGAAATGGGAGAGATAGAGAGAAGAGAAAATATCTGTTGATTAAGAGCACAGACCAAAACTGTATGCTTTCATATTAATATATCATAAAGAAAATTTCTGTGGACGTAGCCCTAGAGAGAGGGTGAACCACGTATATCTTTCTTGTGTGCATGGTTGATGCTGTGTTATTTTTCCTTGATATACTATTATTGCATTGTTGTGGTAGATATGAAAGATGTATGGAGTATATCTAAGATGATAAGTGATATAGGCATGCTGTATTGTTTTAGTATTGGATCCACTTGATATTTCCCTTGGTTGTAGACATTTCTGTCCTGCAACCCCCCCATAGCTGCTTTGGGTGAGACTGTATCTGCTTCACAGGTGTATCTGAAAGGGCCAGTAGTTAGGGCTTGTTGGTGAACTCTTGGAGCTGAACCCTGGGTCTTCCCCTGTGCCAACAAATGGTTCTAGTGTCGGGACAAGAATCTTCGTGAGGGAATGTCAAGGTAGTTCCCATCAAAGACATAGATTCAAAAGTGGATAGAGGATCAGGAAAAGGACTTCGCTAAATCCCAGAACAAGAACCATAATCTTAGCACATAGGATTGGTTGGAGATACATATTTTTACTGATATACACGAGATATTCTTTGGAGGAATCCATCAAGAACTATATGAGTGGTTAGCTAGGCTAGAAGATACCCAGTTCAAGGTCATACTTAGACTTCATGTAGTTTGGACGTCGGCGTTGATCAAGAAGGTCAAGAGGGTTGATAACGCCATGTCGAGAGCAGTGGATAATTGGTTTGATAAAACCATTGGAGGCTACATCACTGAGTTTGTTGTTGACAGAGTAAAGCCATACAACCAAGCCGAGAGATATTTCTTCAAGGGACCTAGAGGAAAATTTTTATTGTAAAAAAAATTAAGAATCAAGATGTTATTGCATGAAAAAAACATCCTGAAGATATAATAGATTGATCGGATTTGGAAAATATAATGTTCAGGAATTTAGATAGTGACAACAACATAAAGGCTGGACATACGTGAAGTGGGAGAGAATTCAGAGAAGCTCATCTTGCGAACCTGTTCAAGAAGAACCACAAATACAAGGGTTTCTACAGTGGAGAAGAAGTAGACCTGACTGATGAAGAGTATTCAGAACCCACTAGGGCAGAGGAAGAGGAAGTCGAAGAACTTCACCGGGACGAGACAGAAACCTTAGGAACTATGCAGAATATTGAATTTAGTACTATTAATACTCTTGTTGGTTCAACAACATTAAGCAATCAAAACAATCAAAGTTACCAGACCGTTCAAAGTACTATTACTAGTATTCCACCACATACTCAGATAGGAAACCTAGAAAGATCTATGGAAAATGAGATGAGACTCCCTATATTTAGGGGAGATGGATCTGAAGATCCTGATCAAGATTGGTTGCTATGTGAAGCTGTATGGAATATTAAAAATGTCATTGATGAAGCTGTCAAAAGAACCCAGTTTAGCACTACCCTAAGGGACTGCGCACTGAGCTGGTACATAAAGCTTGTCCAAGGACTTTCACAACCTAAGTCGCGGAATGGGATCAATAATGCATTGATTGCAGAATTCAAGAAACCCAAATCAGAGTCACAATGCATTACAGAGTTGAAAGAGATCAAGCAGAAGGTAGCCGAACCTATTTGGGAGTTCGATAAGAGATTCAAGACCTTAATAGGCTGATTGACTTTTCAGATCCCATATGAGAAGAACAAGGAATGGTTCATTTCTGCCCTCTTACCACACATCAGAGTTCCTCTGATGCAACAAAATATTGCTTCACAGGTTGAGGCACTGGAGATTTCCATGAAGTTAGAATCAACCCCTATGAGAGAATCCAGCTTAGGTATGAGCCAGATCTTGAGTTAGTGGACTAGTTTGTCTTTGCAGGTTGAATATATGAAGAAAGACAAGGGATAAGATAAAAGAGAATATATTTGGTGTGTTATATGCATATCAGAGGGCCATGACAAGAAGCACTATCTCCTATTCCATGAATACTTGGCCTCTGGAGCTTCGAGTCCTTTGAATCAAGTCACCTTACCCTGGTGCGAGGTATGCCAAAATAGACATCGTACTAGTGAGTGCTATTACATGAAAAAATATGTTCAGACACCCACAAATTTGTATTGCATGTTATGTAATTCTGTGGGACATGATGATAGGGATTGTAGGGCTTATGATCTCATGTATGAAGGTCAAGATATATATACAAGATTCAAGGCGAAGTACAACAAGAAGGAAACTCTACGCAGTACAACTTCCCTGGGAGAAGAAACTTCAATCCTCATGGTGGATTCAGAGGAAGAGGAAGAGAAAGAGCAGGAGGTATGGGTTGAGGCTGAGGAAAGATCATCTATAATAACTATGCATAGCCAGGACAATTGGCAAGGGACTGTCAGAACCCTTGCACTACTTGTAGCTATTTCAACTCCTTCGAGCATATTACTGAAGAATGTCCAACATTGCTGGCTAAACTTCAGGAGAAACGAGGACCTCAATAGAACCCACAGATACAATTGATCAAAGATGAACCTCATGGAGAGGACCCTAGAGTTGCTATTATTACTAGAGGAGTCGTTGTTACTAGAGATGACAGAATGACCCAAGGGAAGACTACAAAAGATTTAGGAATTAGGAAAGATGCAGCGAAGACCCAAACCTTTGATGCAAAGAAAGAAAGACAAATATTTGAGGAAGCAATAAAAGAGTTCAAAGGAGACCAAGGTTATTCATCAAATACAAGACCAAAAGTAAGAGATTATGGAATGCCTCAAGCATTTGATCAGTCTACTTCACCAATAGAAGGAAAATAGGTAAGAAAACTCATGGAATTTCTATATACTTGTGTTAAGTTGATTCAGGATGAGAGCGTTGTCCAAGAACTACAAAATTTAATCAGACAATATGAGCTAGGAAAGATAGACCCCTTAATGAATAGGGTAGTACATCAAATCGGTAAGAAGAGAAGGATAAATAAGGAATTACATTTAAATGCTCAAATAGGATAATATGATATAGACTACGTGGTCCTCAACTTAGGGTTGGAGGTCAATGTCATGAAGAAGAATACTTGGGCACTAATGAGAAAACCTAGGCTGATCTATTCCCCTATCAGGCTCAAGATGGCTAATTAGGAGGCTGTAAGCCCCTTTGGCAGACTAGAACATGTCCCTATGGACATTGATGGAGTAAGAACATTTGCAGATTTTGAGGTAATTGAGATAGTTGATGACAACTGCCCTTACCCCGCATTGTTCGGAATTGATTGGGCCTTCAATAATTCCACTGTGGTTGATTTGAAGAAGAGACGTATGAATTTTGAAAGGTATGGCCTTAGGGTCATTGCACCCTTAGATCCAGATGAATGTCAGTGATACACATAACCTATCAGAGAAGAAGACCACGCATATGAATTGGAAAATATATACAAATTAACAACCATACAACAGGATTACATTAATCCTACGACCGATGGAAGCTTAAGCTGGCGAAGTGACAATGTATGCTCATTAGACTCAGAAGACTCACTGGAGAATTGGAAGAATAAAGTGTATGAAGTATCTACAAGGATATGTGCTAGACTAACCAGAGAAGTTCACTGGATCGACACAACAATAATTAACTTACCCACCTTTGATGGTCTAAATCCTTTATAAACCTTCTTGTCGGACTTTGAAGAGAGTGTACCAATGAAACAAAGATTGTTGGCCATGGATGAGGCCCTAAGAGAAACCCCAATAAGATGTTGGGGGGCACACAAAAGTAATATTATAGACTGGGTACAATTTCGTACCTTGATGATAATGCGGTTCTCAGCACTAGTAGAAGGTTGTGAAGTTTGGTACACAGGTCAAAGCTTCCCAAAGGACCATGTGCGAAGCTGTGAGGAATCTTGGAGTGATGTTCCTCAAGAAAAGTGGGTACACAAACTCATCAACACACTGGACATGCCACCTATCAACTGGTACCTTCAAGCAGAGCTACGCCTCATCACTACAGATTGAAAAGGTATTGTTGGCATATTTACAGGTAGGTGTGCTTGTCATTGATGGCAAGATCAAAGTATGCAACGATGGAAAAAAAAGGACAATGAAATCCCAGGAGGAGAAGTGACAATGATTTTTGGATCCCATTGAGAATTCCCGATGAAAGTCAGATCTGAGCCTGAGGTCTGACCGACGTTGGATCTAAGAGAACTTGCATGTTCTTTAAAGAGAAAGGTGAAGTGGGGTTATGAAATCCTGAAGGCAGGAGGACAGTTTCAGATACCGGGAGTTGGAAGAGTCAAGACTCTTCATCATCAGGTGTCCCAGAATCCCGAAATGCGAAACCCCGAAAACCCAAAACCCCAAATAGGCACACCAACAAAGAATTTCGCAGACCGGGAAATAAATCCATTTCGGAGTCCTGGATACCGGGAGTTGAAGTGTCAAAACACTTCATCACAGGAGTGTTGAAATGATGAATCATCGAAATGCGAAACACCGAAATCCTAAAACAGGTACATCAACCAGAGTTTCGGATACCGGGAGATTGATAAGTCAAGAGTCGAGACTCTTCAACATAGGAGTCCCGAAGTCACGAAATGTGAAACGCCGAAATCCCGAAATAGGCACATCAACCGGAGTTTCAGATACGGGGATATTGAGAATTCAAGAGTCGATACTCTTCAACACAGGAGTCCTGAAGTCGGGAAATGCGAAACGCCAAAATCCCAAAATAGGCACACCAACAAAGAGCTTCGCAGACCCGAAAATAACTCCATTTTGGAGTCCCAGACACTGAGAGTTGAAGTGTCAAAACACTTCACCACAAGAGTGTCGAAATGTCGAATCGCCGAAATGCGAAACAATGAAATACCGGATCTTTGATCAGACTCCATTTCAGAACTTCAGATACCGGGAGTTGGAGGAGTTAAGCGTCAAGACTCTTCACCATAGGAGTCCCGAAATGACGAAATGCGAAATGCCGAAATGTCATTGATCCGACTCCATTTTGGATTTTCGGATACCGGGATTTGGAGTTGTCAAGAACTCTCACATCAAGAATTCTGAAATCGCAATATGTGAAACCACGAAGAGATCTGGACCGTCGAATCATCAAGAGTGTGGACCATTGATCTGACTCTATTTCGGAGGTTCAGATACTGGGATTTGGAAGAGTCAAGAGTTGAGACTCTTCATCAAAGGAGTCCCAAAATTCCGAAATGCGAAATGTGAAAACACCTTTTTGGTGTAGGCCTTGGTCACCACCAGTGGTCATGTTGTC
The DNA here is from genome assembly GCA_009831015.1 of Picea engelmannii. Taxonomy (NCBI): domain Eukaryota; kingdom Viridiplantae; phylum Streptophyta; class Pinopsida; order Pinales; family Pinaceae; genus Picea; species Picea engelmannii. The sequence continues at coordinate 80,441 of ML833399.1, forward strand.
GAAGAGCTGTAGAGAAGAGCTCGAAGAGACAAGCTCCATTTCGGAATTTGGAACATGGAGAATCGAGACTCTTCACCACAAGAATGCCAAAATTCTAAAATGTCGAAATGCAAAATAAACACAAGATCCTACGGATCCAATCCAACGGTGCAGGTGAATTTAAGTATGATCGGAGGGCTACTATTTCACTTTAGAGTGTAACTGCTAGAAACGAATGATGGATTCTACCAGAGGAATAAAACAGGGCTCAGTGTGATCGCTAGAGAAGATGAAGAGGCTTGAGGCATCTTCCAGTGGAATGAAGACTATTCTTAGAGGTAATTGATAGATGGAAGAGTGTTGAAGCTTGTAACTACAACAAAGAGGATCAACTCGACTTTGATAGAGAAGACGAAGAGTCTAAAATTTGAGATAGGCTAAGGAATCTCAGTATAACACCTAGTGATGATGGACACATGGGTTAAACAACCAGATAAGCTGAAGAGTGGCCATGATGATGAGGCAGAGCACTCGACATGGACAGAGCATGCAAAAGCATGGCAAGATAGCATGCACATAGACTATAAGTATGCAGAACAAAGAAGAGATGAGGGTTGCTATTGTTCAGAGTGATCAAGGAGTGTAGAAGGAGGAGTGTGCAGCAATGAAAATACAGAGGAGAGGAATGGTGCATTGAATGGACATGGCACACAGAGCATAAAAGGTAGAGGCACAGAAAGTGCAAGGCATGTGTGCAACAAGACAGTGAGATAGTAGAGGAAGGTTGAGGTGCTCTTGTAGAGAAAAACAGAAGATCAGAAAACGAAAGAAGATGCAGACAGAGAGAGACTGATATAGGAGAGTAGAGAAGCATAGAAGAACAATGATAAGCCTGGTAAGCCAATGATAATATTGTATCATTGTGATAAATTTATATATAGAAAACTTTATATGTTAGGGTGGAAGGTGTTAGCAACAATTTTGGTATCGGGGCACAAAGGTACACAGGTCTGCTGGATTGCCCGGGAAGCACCCAAGCACAGCACGGAGGAACCTCTTTTCAGTTACAATTCGAGCGAATGGGCTAAGTTTTGCTGACAGCCACCAAGATCCACCTATAATGTTGATAAACGGTCGTCGAGATTTCGGGGCTGCCAAGTTGCCCCGGGGTTAATGCAAGAGATAGCTTCAATGATTCAAGACAAATTTGGGTCGTCTGATCCAATTGGGACAGGTGGCTTCCAGTCGGTGTATCAGGGATCAAAGTTTTGGGAAATAAGGAGCCTCACATTCGTTGCAGTTGAGATCGTCGATCTACAAAATATCGAAAGCGCCTAAGGAGCCGAGCCCGTGGTCCTAGCACTACGTCACTTCAAGAGATCCTGTAAATGAGGGAGGCTCCCTTTTAATATTGAATGCCCCCTCGACCATTCATCCTAAGGACGCGTGGCGCAAGATCTGGCTGTGTCGGTTTTTGAAAATCGCAAGTTCGAAGGGTTAAATTTTTGTATTACTTTATATCGTGAAACCCCGAACCCTGAAGCGCCGAAAGCGCCCAGGGTCGGGCCCACAGTATCAAGGGGCAGTCTCAACTATCCATCTGAAGCAGACACCTGGTGTGCGATTGAGCTCCTCGCTGATTCACCCATAACGAGTTCAAGGAGCAAAGTGTGGCATTGTCATGCCCCTGATGCGCGAAGTAGCAAGAGCATCCAGGACCTGGGGCCCATAGCAGCGTCAGGTGAGCTGAGGACCGTCAGATTTCAAGAACGCGTGGTGCCCTATTGAGCCGTTTCGGTGTTTCGCCCATCGCGACTATGATAAGAAAGGATCAACTCCTTCCTATTCGTGAATGCCGAAAGCACTTATGAGAATAATAGCATAGGGTCATAGCCCGTGGTCACCAAGAAAGAAAGGAGTTGTGCGAAAAGGGGCCAAAGGTGTCAAATCCAGTCACCGAAGGGGATTATCACGATTTACAGGTGCCATCGAATACGATTCTACTCCTGGTTTTCGCTTGGAGTAAATGAAGGCAGGAACGGGTGGATGAAACCTCCTTTCATTCATTAAGTGAGGGGATGGAGGGTCTGACAAGCCATCTACCCGAGGAGGTCCTGTGTATCGATTTTCTCAAAGAATCCATGTTGAATTCCTCGACTCAATAGAGTAGTTTGCGCACGCTAGCCCAACACTTAATGGCTCAGCTACCCTCCTCGCAGGAGCCATGCGTAGTTAAGGTGGCACTTAAATAAGGATGTCAGTATGAGTTTGATTCAAGGGACACCAAGCTTTGGGTGACTGGACATGCCTCTGTGAGGGGAATTTTCCCGAGTATATAGACTCAATCTTTGTATTTTTGGAAGGGGGGAATGGTTGAGCGAGGCTCCCAGTTGTAAAACTTTAATGAAGCATTGTTGTTCTGATTATGCATGGAATTTTGAGACTTCTTGTCTTATGAATGTTAGTTTCTTTCAGATATTTGTTTATACTGTGTTAGAAAAACGCGAAATTGGAGAATCCAGTCGAGTTGTAACTATTGTAGGATGATGTAGAATTGGATCACTATAACAGTTGCATCGTCTCTAATCGGTTCTTGTGATTTTCCTAACGTTGAATGACTTGGAATTGGAGATTCCAGTCAAGTCCCCTTAACAGTTTATTGAAGCCCTGAACCAGAGGATCTCGTATTCAGGGTTTTTCTTCTACAAATTACTAAAAGGCTTGTTTCCCGAAGTAGTTTGCTCACTCTTCTTTCCAAGTCTTCCACCTGTTCACCTTTTAATCAACCCACCAACTGAAGTTAGATCGAGACCTCCTTCGTTCCTTACATGTCAGACCCAGTCCCTGAGTCAGAGTGATATCTTCCTGAGTATCTATCCATTCGATCACCCATTCAAAACTAGTGTGACAGAAAACTGATGGGCATTGGGCTCTGCTCCTGCAAGCAATCCAGGAGTGACCTCCATCGCCAATAGAAGGGAGGTGCTAGGTAGGACTGATGTCCTCAGAGGTTCAAGTGGGTGCTTGAACACAGGGACTTGTAGCTTCCATCTAGTTGTAGCCAGATAAGCCAGGGTGGTAGGGTGGTGCAAGGGAGAACTATTGTTCTTTGTTATACAGGTTGGTGCCTGTGTGACTGGAAGTTGGTGCTTCCATCCAGTAGGTGCTGGAACACTTAGGGAGTTGTTGCTTCCTTCTAGTGGGTGCTAGAGAAACTAGGGAGTTGGTGCTTCCTTATAGTAGGTGCTAGAGAAAACAAAGAGTTGGTGCTCTCAGAAAATTGCAACTTGCAATACAGAGGTTTTAGCCTCACAATGAGTTGGAGTTCATATGTATGATAATGTACAGAATGTAAAGATTACTTATCATATAAAGAAGAAGAGGTTTTTACCCTTTATGGGTTTCCTCAGGAAATATATGTCTTTGTATATTTCATATGTGAGAATGATGTTGAATGTTCTATTGCTTACTTCCCTACATTATTGTGATTGTCATTAAGTGCTCTGCAAAGAATTTAAAATAAGCATAATTGCTTAAGCATGGTAACAACTGATTCACCCCCCCCTCTCAGTTGTCCAGCAGGTATGACTCAGAATTTCGTAACCACCTTCTTATTTGAAAGTCAATATCCTTCAGTAGATCAAGCACTACAAATTGTCAGACATAAATTATCTGAGGAGGCCTCTAGCCTTCCTTTGGAGCAAGATGAGGACGAATGGACTGCGCCTATACAAAAACTACAAGTCTGTTACAACATCAATGCCGATGAAGATGATGATCCAAGAAAGGTGAACATTACAGAAACAAAAGGAAAAAGAGATGTAGAAGGACCATGAGTTGAGTTACCATTCATTGGACAACCAATCAAGATTAAGAAGGTCAATATTGGAACAGAACAAACACCGAAGCTTGCAAATGTTGGGGATTATTGGGATGCTGCCACTATTGACAAGATTACATAATTACTGCATGAATATCAGGACTTGTTTCCAACCAAGTTCACTGATATGAAGGGCATTAAATGGCCTATGGGAGATATGAGGATCCCTTTGAAACCAGATGCAAGGCCAGTCAAACAGAGACCTTACATATTAAACCCTAAATATAAGGAGAAAGTGAAGATTGAGCTTGACAGAATGCCAGAAGTAGGGATTATAGAACTTGTCGAAGAGTCAGAATGGATTATCCCTATGGTGGTGCAAGACAAGAAGACATGAGAGATCAGGATATGCATAGATCTCAGAAAGCTAAATGATGCTTTTTTTCATGACCCCTTCCCTACACCATTCAATGATGAAGTGTTAGATAATGTGGGAGGCCATGAAGTATATTCTTTTACAGATGGATTTTCAGGATACCATCAGATCTGGATTGCTAAGGAAGATTGCCATAAGACCACATTTGCAACAGAATGGGGATCTTATCAGTATACAATGATGCCATTTGGATTGAAGAATTCCCCAACCATATTTTATAGGGTGGTGGTTGAAGCATTCAAGGAGTTTTTGCATAAATTTCTAGAAGCATATTTTGATGATTGGACTATTTTTAGTTTACTAAAAAAACATATTGAATTCCTAAGGATAATGTTGGATAAATGCAGGTAGTGTCAAATTTCCTTGAACCTGAAGAAGTGCATATTCTTCTCACCATTTGGAGTGTTGTTAGGCCATATTGTATGAAAGCAGGGATTGTTGGTTGATCCATCTAAAATTTCCATTATAGTTGATCTGCCACCCCCTACTTCAGTCAAACAACTGCGCACTACGCTGGGACACACATGATATTACAGGAAGTTCATTACAGGATATGCCTAGATTACAACACCCATGGAGAAGCTTTTGAAAAAATATTGTTAGTTAAGTTGGACAGAAGAATGCCAGCAGAGCTTCGACACACTGAAATAGAAGATGGTCATTGTGCCCATTTTGGTTTTCCCATATTGGACCAAGGAGTTTCATGTACATACCGATGCATCTTCCATTACCTTAGGATCAGTGTTAGCACAACCTGGTGAAGGAGAGATTGATCATCCATTATCATTTTCTAGCAGGAAGCTATCAACTACAGAGGTCAACTACACCACCACTGAGCGAGAAGGGTTAGCCATGGTGTATGCGCTGCAAAAATTTCGCCACTACTTGTTGGGAGGGCACTTTAAAATGTTTACTGATCACTCTGTGATAAAATACCTAGTCAACAAGCCAGTGTTGGGGGGGATAATATGCAGATGGCTTCTATTATTTCAGGAATATGACTTTGAGATTATAGTAAAGCTAGGAAGAATGAACAAAGGCCCTGACCACTTGTCAAGGTTGGAACATGGCGAAGAGCCGACTAGTTTGGAGGATGCACTATCGTATGCACAACTACTAGCCATTAGAAAGATTGATGACCACTTTGTAGAAATAGTCCAGTTCTTGTCAACAGGAATGGCACCTAGTGAATATACGATTCCCCATAAGAAACAACTAGTAGTGCGCAATGCATATTTTTCGCTTATAGATGGACAACTATACAAAATGGGACCTGATGAGATATTGAGAAGGTGCATTATGGAGGCAGATCAACCATTGATCCTCGCAGAATCTCATGAAGGCATCATAGGAGGACATTACACAGGGAAAGAAACTACGTAGAAGATTTTGAGAGATGGCCTTTGGTGGCCTACCTTACACAGAGATGATAAAGACTATTCCATAGCCTGTGATGTATGACAAAGAGTTAGAAAACCTTCCCGAAGGGATGAAATTCCATTAGCACCACAACTGACCTTACAAGCATTTGAGAAATGGGCCATTGATTTCATGGGACCTATAAACCCACCAGGGAAGTGTACATGAGCAAGGTACATAATTACAACAACAAAGTACTTGACCAGGTGGGCCGAAGCAAGAGCAGTCAAGGACCGTAGTGCAACTACAACTACGCACTTCATATTTGATGACATCATAACCAGGTTTGGATGCCCAAAGATCCTTATGAGTGATCAAGGCACACATTTCATAAATAAAACTGTTGAAGCCTTAACTGAGGAATTTGTAGTCCACCATCAGAAGAGCACACCTTACCATCCACAAGCAAATGGGACAGTGGAAGCGTTCAACAAGATTTTGGAGACAACACTAACCAAGATTTGCAGTGTGAACATGGATGACTGGGATTTAAGAGTACCAATAGTACTTTGGGCCTATAGAACCACTTGTAAGAAGTTAACAATGCAGACCCCCTTCAAGTTGGTTTATGATCTTGAAGCTTTTCTTCCAATGGAAAACTTGGTGTCAATCTTAAGAATTGCTACCTTTACAGATGTGGATGACACTGGAATTTTTCAAGAGAGGCTTTCACAATTGGTCGAATTAAAAGAAGACATATTTGTTGCAGGATTCCATCATCAAGTAGAAAGGGAAAGAGAGAAGGCCTACAATGATAGGCACATCAAGAAGAAGGAATTTAAACAAGGTAATTTGGTACTGGTATACGACAGTAACTTCATGAAGCATCCTGGGAAGTTTAGAACGCATTGACTCAGGCCATATGAGGTCGCTCATGTTACAGAAGGAGGAGCTATGCAGTTGAAGACCTTAAAGGGAGAATGGAAGGAAGGATCAGTGAATGGGATCCAACTGAAGTTATATTATGACAACCTACTACCTCGCAACTCTCAATAGAAGCATGAAGGAAAAGGGTCTAGGTACCAAGTGCAGTTGAAACTGGCTACCAGACAAAAAAAATACATTCCACACAAGGAAGGAGAGGAGGCATCAAACAAAAAGAAGAGGTTGCACTGTGCAGTCTGAAGTCAAAGTAAAATAGAAGAATCAGACCTGAAGTGCCTTGGGACGAGTCACAGGTGAGTGTTGGGGGCCTGTTGGCCCTTGGTCATATAAGAAAGTGAAGATCAAGGAAGAAAAGGCGAAAATCAAAATGTGCAGAAGACACTGTGACTGTTACTAGGTTGAAGTGAGCAAAAGAGCAGAAAAGATGGAGCAAAGCTCGAGAAAGCAAGGAGTTGGACAAGGAGATCAAGGATGACAAGTCAAAAAGGAAGAAGGATTGTGGATAACTCAGCAAGTAGAAAAAGCCACCGTTATATTCTTTGGAGCACCGCGTGAGAAGAAAGGAAAGACAAGTTGGTGAAGCCCTGAAAACGGGGGTCAAGTTGACCTAGGGTTTTAAACACCTAGGGTTTTGGTATCTAGGGTTTTGACACCTAGGATTCGACCTAAGGATGTTAGTGAACTATTGTAATGTATAAATAAAGGTCGAGAGGACCTGGGTTGGGTTGTTTTCATTGTCACTAGTATTTATCTAGTTGTATTATTGATGAGAGCGATTATTATTGTACGAGAGATAGTGTTGAGTAAAGAGCCCTTTGGTATTGTAAGGTATTTAGCTGGGTGCAAAGATCAAGTCCTGTAGTTGGGTGCGCATAAAGGGGAGAGATAGAGAGAAGAGAAAATATCTGTTGGTTTAGAGCGCATATTAGAATTGTATTCTTTCATCTTAATATATCATAAAGCACAGTTCTATGGATGTATCCCTAGAGAGAGGGTGAACCACGTATATCTGTCTTGTGTGCATGATTGATCCTGTGCTATTTTTCCTTGATATACTGTTATTTCATTTTTGTGGTAGATTTGAATGATGTATGGAGTAGATCTAAGATGATAAGTGCTATAGGCATGCTGCATTTTTCTAGTATTGGATCGACTTGATATTTCCCTTGGTTGTAGACATTTGTGTCGTGCAACCCCCCCATAGTTGCTTCGGGTGAGAATGCATCTGATTCACAGGTGTAACTAAAAGTTCCAATAGTTAGGGCTTGTTGGTGTGCTCTTGGAGCTGAACCCTGGGTCTGTCCCTGTGCCAACAGATGGCGTGAGGAAATATCTCCTCCAACTATGCAGGCCCGATAATCAAAATTCCAAGCACTAATTCTCCTTGAAATTGATGTGCAGAGGAAGAAAAAACATAATACCTGTGGAATAAAGTTAGTTCAAAGCCTCAACAAGATCTCAGGAAGAATTCACGAGCAACTCGGCCTCTGAATCCACCTCAGCATCGGATCTGGTAGCGCTGCTTCCAACTGGTTGGAAGTGGTAATTTGCGTAGCGCAACAATTTGAGTTTTTTTTTAAATTCAAAAACCATTATCAAAGTTCATAAATATGATATCTTGAAAGAATCTTTTAACCACCCTTGGTGCTTAAAACAAGGAAGAGATGACATGAGTGTTGTAATCATAAATCATGGTAGAAAATGATGGACAGGAAGTGTGCTACGAAAACTCCTGATTAGTTGGCAGTGTTTCATTTCAAAAAAATGATTGTACAGTAATAAAAAGGACAACAAGTCAGGGATACGAGGGAATAAGTGAGGAAAATGGCATGTCAAATCAAGATGTTCATGAAGTGAGTCTATCCTAGTGACAAGTCATGAAGGGTGTTACACCTCAATATTTCTCACTTTGATAAGTGTCGTAAGTGTCGCATGATCCTCTCGACTGTCGCAAGTGTCGCATGTCATTCATAAGTGTCGCAAACATCAAACAAAGCATACTTCCATGATGACGACACCAAAGATACATCTATAATAGCTCAGACACTTGGTTTGGAGGAGGAAGAATGATTAACTAGAGTCAAGGAACTTTTATCACCTAAGAAGAGCTCTTAAACAAAGGTTTTGAAGGGGAGCGCTCCCCTAGATCAGCCTTAGGAGCGCTGGCACTCCCCTATTAGGTCTCAGGGAGAGTTATAATGCTTGTCTACCCTCAAGAGGAGTGTTATCCATCCTTGGAGCAATGGCGCCCCCCTAAAGGTTCCTAGGGAGCGCTATAGCGCCTTGATGCCCCTTTTGAGGGAGCGTTGTCTAATCTGAGGCAGTAGTTGGCCCGTTGAGGAGAATAAGGGGAGGATCTTTCAAGTTTAGAAGGCAGTTGCATTCAAATTCTTTGTTCCCTCAGAAGATCCCTGATCCAAGGAGGGAATTCCTCAACTTGTTCTAAAGATAACTCAAGAGGTTAAGCTAATCTTAACCTATATAAACAGGCTCTATGATGGTGAAAAGGGGGAAGAATTGCTAGCATGAAACCTATGATCTCATAGGAAACACACAGACAGTTGAAGGAGAGTGATCAGTGAATCTGTTATCATCCAGGTTTTGGATCTTCCGAGCAAGGGTTAGACGAAGGGGACTTGACGAAGCTGTCGCATTCACATCTATGATTATAAGTACTGCTGTCGTTATTCTCATTAATATGACACGCTTGGCCTATTTCTTTCTAGTTTTTGTCTGATCTTACATGAACTTATCATTGATAGATAGATCTATTTTCAAGATAATATCAATAGAGTAGGAAGTGGTTGTACTTTGTTTGTCTACAGGACTCAGCAAGGAGCGAGAGTTTGGAGCTCGAGTTGGAGCGTGCAGGGACAAACGTCGATAAAGAGGTACTGCTATTCTCCTTCCTTCTCACGTATTAGTTTGTATAGATTTGAAAGCAAGTCAGTTTCCATGTTAAGCACTTTCTGTCTTAGAGTTAGGGTCTAGCTCTTTGAGGCAATCTACCTGTCCGCAGGGAGATTTTCCTACAACAGAAACTGATGACTCCACTGGGGAGTTCTCATATCGAAACTTCTTGTTTTGATTTTTCCTCATAGACCTTGTCTTACCCCTTGAATGCTTCAGACCTAGTTCACTCCTCTTTTGATTGGTTTCATGAGATGATTGACTCCCTACCCCATCACACTCAGCCTAATTGTCGAGAATGAACTGCAATTTTTGGATATTTTGACACTTTTAGGAGCTTTTTGACCCTGGCGCCCATGTCCCTATGTTAACAGAGCGCCAACACTCCCTGAGTGCCTTACATAGAGCGCTATAACACTCCTTGTCCTTGACAACAGAGCGCCAGCCCTCCTTTGGCCCATAAACCTTCCAGAATTGCCTTTGTCAGGGTTTTATCTCTGTGTTTCTCTTGCTGGGTCACCTTGTGAGTCAATGCTTCCTCTTTTCCAGCTTTGACATCTGTTTTTTCTTAAGAACGAACATATTGCTATTTGGGTTTTGTAGCCTTCTTCGCTATTGTTGTTGAGTTTTTCTGTCATTTGGAGTTTGAAACCCATGCATTGCCTTTCTCTCTTTTTACTGAGCGAAGAACTCTGGTGAGGGTCATCAAAGGCCTACAAATCCCTTCATTTTGATTTTAGTTAAGATCATTGTTCTTCGACATTCCTTTTTCTCTTTGATTGTTTCTTTTCTTTCGCTTCTTGTTTTGATCACAACGAGAGGGTGTATTGTTTGTATGATTCTTGCTTGTGTTGGTCTGATTTTCATTCATCCAAAAAAAAATTTAGCAAGACAAACATTGTTTTGAATTAATCATTATTCATAC
>ML833401.1:0-22538 GCA_009831015.1 Picea engelmannii
TTGGACATGTAGAAGGTTGGGTTGATCATTTTTTTCGAGCCGACTCAACAGTGCAAATTTGGCAGAGTCAACTCTAATAGCCAATGGTTACATGTGGACAAGATCTTCCAAATTCTATGGAAGTTGGTTAGATATTGAGGCTATAAAAACTAGACCCCTTAGGTCATTATCATCATGGATATTGTGCAATAGATCATGTGTATCAATATGTGAAACATGCATTGTGATGTTTTGATCATTGTGTGCTCTACTTAAGTGTTGTAATGGTGTCTTTAGATACCACCATTTATCTTCAAAAAAAAAAAAATATCTTCTCTTCGATTATCTGTAGTACTATGTTTTTTGTTTCATGTCATGTTCCACCGTATTCCCCAACAAGACCTTCCCTTAAGAATGATAGACTTTCGATAGATCAAAATTTGAAGTAGAACTTAATGTCACAAAAAAAACCTGGTTTGGAATTTGATAGTCTCTCGAGCTTCCCTAAACTTGAAATATGAAAGTGGCTCTCAAACTTTGTTAGTGATAATATAGGGCATAGTTTTTTCATTCGATGCCAACATGTCACTTTAAGTGGTATTGAGGATAAATGTTTTTCATTATGAGTGACAGAGAAAATTATTTTGGGTTCTCTACATGATTATATTGAAGTCTAGATAAACAAGGAAATGGAGGAAATATCCAAATTTACTTGAATTCAGGGAAGTTATACAGTTAGGTTTCTGTAAGAACTCATGGCATGATGAAGTTTTATTAAGCAAAGTTCTTTCAATGAGATGGGGTTTATATCTCGACAAGTCACCTCTACATTTTGTGGGTACAATCTTTTGAGATTCCCCTTTCTTTTTCTACTCTCTAACTTAACGAATCTATCATTTTTTGTTCACATCTTGTTCCATGAAGGTTGGATTCTAATTGATCTTTTTTTTTCTTCTACAATTTTTTTACATATTTCTTGTTTGTAGGAGCTCCATCTTTATTATAACGTCCCTTCTATAATCTCCAATTTAATTAATGCTTAATGTATATATGAAATGTGTCTACGACCAAGCAATGTATATGTGAATGGTATTTATTAATTTTAATAAATAAAATATGATGTCGGGTGTTAGGGGATATGGACAAATATGGGGGATGATTAATCCACAATACAAGGGGGGTATAAAAAATGGAATTTTATTCATGGGTTTAATTCCCACTCCATTTTCTTTATTTTAATGTTTTAAGTGGACCTTAAATTTTATTGTTGATCGTTCCCAAAGACAATCATTGAATTCATGTAAGAAGAGTCACATCCCATAGTTTTTGGGAGCATGGGGGTTGAAGTACAATCATCTTAGGGAAGAGTGTAAGTCAAGAAAGGAAGAAAAAGGGAGGAAAATTTGTCTGGCCAAGGGGGGAAGTTTTGGACAATCATGTTTTTTCATGAACAACAAGAAGAGAATAGGAAAGAAGATCATTAGAGTTGGAGCAAAAATTAAGGGCGAACTTTGGAGTGTTTGGAGTTGTGAGTAATGAAAAGGAAAGTTGTCAGAATTGAAGAGTGAACTCTTGTGAGAGTTCCACTGAAACAACACGTTATTGTTGTTTTTTTCCTAATAATGTTCCTAGATGTGAGCTCCCTTGAGTTTCCCAATAGTGATATTCTTGGTTACTTGTGCCAGAGAGACCCTAATAAATGAACGGGACACCCAATAGACTGAGAGAAGTGAAGGGGTGCATTCCTTGGGTTGGGTAGGTTGAGAGGAAGAGAGTTGGTGGAAAATCAAGATAGTTGTAGGAGAATGCCAGTGGGTTGTGAGATTTTCTAGGCCGTGAATGGATAGTGAAAGACCACCATCTTTTGTGTATTTCTAGCCCTATGGCGATCACGACTTATTGTTGATATTTCAAACAAAAATTCTATGGTTGGGTGGAACATCCTTCCCAATAATCTAGTTGCACAACTATTTTAAAAAGATAAGTGTTTTATCTATTTTATGTCTTTCATTATGATTTTTAATTATTGTGCATGAACTTTGTGTATGAGACTGACTTATATGTCATTGTAATGATTTTTTAGTTGTGTTCATGTGTTATTTCAACATATTGTAAATGCATTTATATAATGGTTAAATATTTATGATTAAGTATTTGGTAAGTTACATGAATTTTTTGCATAGGAATGTTCCTCAGTTAAGTTGGGAGACATTACAAATTGGTATTCACTAAATTGTGAAACTGAATCTTGGTTGTCGATACTCTAACTTCACATTTTCCATGAAAACATGGAATATGAATTCTCAATTCGATATTTAACCCCACAACTTTCATATCGATGGCTAGGATTCATTTTCGTATTTTGGTGAAGTTCAATATATCGACAACCAGGTTCCATTTTCAGAGGTTGGAAAAATAAAGAAAATCAATGATCGAGATCCATTTTCAAAGTTGGCAGAATAGAGTAGATCGATAGTTGAGACTCATCAACATAAAAGTGTGGTGGATAAATTGTTATGATGATTTTAATCGAGAGATGAATTACCCAAATTGATCCTGATTTTAGTTTTTTTTTTCTAAGTATCATAATTCGGCGAAAATCGTTGGAAAAATTGGTTTTACAAGAGATATTGTCAATGGATGATGGTTAGATCAACAATATTGGCTAAGTGTTTCATTCACCAATAGAAATCATTGATGGTCGATCATGGGATAGGAAAAATTGGTGAAGTGTTTGGTTCGACCAAAGGAAATCACTGACCATTTATGGTTAGGTTGGCGGAATTGGTGAGGTATTTGGTTCATTTGAGAGAAGTTGTCGATCATCGATGAAAGGGAAGAGGGAGATGAAACAGCATGCCATGTTATCATCCATGTGTCATGCCACACCATCATCCATGTGTCATGCCCCATCAACTATATTTCCATGTCATCATGCACGTGTTATGCCACATCATCTAGGTTGTCATGTCAACTAAAAAATCATTGATTTTCGATGATTAAGATTTTGGGAAATATGTGAAAAAGTTTAGTTTTCTAAGGAAATGATAGATCTTCAATGATCAAGATTTGAATAAAATTTTGAAGTTCACTTTGCCAAGGAAAATCAATGATCGACAAAGTTTCGAATCAACGGTCCAAATCATTTTTCGATTTGGGTGATCAACGATGGAGATTCATATGTGGGCCTGAAGAAGGTTTAACATATCAATGACTAAGATATTTGTTTTTTTGAGATCGATGGATCCAATTAAAATATTGTTATAATAGTAAAATAGTTAATTTTTCTATGAAATTTTATGATTTTCAAAGGTCGTCAACTTGCAAGGGAATTTTGCGGCCCTAAATTACATTTTTAGGTAGTCAAAATCAAGAAAAATGTGTTCTATTGATACATAGTCTTCGCTACTTAAAATGAAAGAGCTCAATGAGATATTTCCAACAAGCTATTCTAGGCGCAAAACAAAGCATGTATGAGAAAGTTATAGCTAAAACAATCAAGGGTATAATTTGGTACCGATTTACTTCCATAGGGAATAACTCCTTGCTCAAAAGTCAAAATGGGGCACAGGAGGAATCTATGGAAATATCATAAAATGTAGAATATAGCCATGAAACCAAATTTGGAATCTGGGCACATGAAAGTGTATAGGAAGAGAAAGAGGACACATGTAGCATATAGGGTTAAAAATGGGGAAACAATCAAAACATATGCAGGATATAACTATTAGCCTGAATCCCAGCTGAAGGTGAAATTTTGAAAGATCATTTAGAAGGTGGTCATAAAGATACCCAATTGTTATTCCTTCAAAATTCCAAATGTGTTGGCGTAGGGATGTTTAAACATGGCTAAAATTGCTAAGCTATGAAAAGTGCAAAAAAGGGCAAAGTTGTCATTTCCATACTGCTAGAAATTTTGACTGGGCATTAGTTTGACATTCTAAGAATTGATGTGAATTTAGTGTCAATATTATTATCTATGTCTCATAGAAAATTTTCCTTAGGTATTAACAAATTTACCTCTGAAGGTGGCCAAATTTGGTGGTTGAGATCATTTTGCACTTGGTAGAAACAAGAGGAGTAAAGTGGCAATATTCAATTGACCATAACTTTAAGCTCAGAGCTCAAATTTGGGAAAATGAATAATCGACGGAAATGTGTCTAGGAGGAGAATTCATATATCAACCAAGAAAATTGATATAAGTAGTATAATTTACACTCAACAAAAAATAGGAGAATGGAGGAATTAAAGAGATAAAAAATTATACATTCTTTTTCCACAAGTTTGTATGTATATATTTTTGTCTAACAAAAATTTTATTTCATGCACATTTTATTGTAGAATTTAGAGGTAAAAGAGGGTAGTTTGGTTCATGTATGAGAAATATAACCATGGAGGATGACCGAGGGTATTACAACCACGAAGAGGAAATCAAAGGGATACATTTTTTCATGGGAAATGTCAAGACAAAGTCTAATGGAAGAAGAGGTAGGAAGGAGTCTATAACTATGAAAATCATGTAGAGAGAAGTGTAGAAATATAGGGAAAATAATGAGAAGATTATGAAATATTAGGGGGAGATACTTTAGAGTCTGAATATGTTGCAAAGAAAAGCTAATAAAGACTTTGGCACAAAGCAAGAATCTAGTCATAGGAAAGTGACAACATCCAAATCCCATAGTAGAAACGATGATCACGTGAATGATAGATAGTCAATAAATATGAGTAGGTGCCATCATTCCTTGGAGAAATGCACTTGGATAGCTCATTCAATTTCAAGGACAAGGAGAAACCCAAGTGTGTCTCTTGTTAGGAGGTAGAGGAGAAGGCCCAAGGAAGACATCTTGCAAGGTGAACTCAGGAAAATTGAGCCACCAACTTTTAATGGTGAGCATAGAAAGGGAGAAGAGGTAGAGGCATGGTTATTGGAAATGAAAAAATATTTCCATTTTCATGATTACCCATCAAGGGTAGAAACAAGAATTACAACCTACCACTTGCAAGTAAATACAACTATGTGTTGGGATCAAATTAAGAAAAACAAGAACCTTGATGAGAAGAACGTCTCATGGAGGCATTTCAAAGAATATTTCAAAGAGAAGTATTTTTTAAATCATTACTATGAAAGGAAGATGAAAGAGTTCATTGAAATCAAGTTTGGAAGAATGACAATGGATTAATATGCAAAGAGGTTCTTTGAGTTGTTGAAGTATGTGGTATTCGTAAAGGATGAGAAGGTCAAAATCCAAATATGTTTGAGTGGGTTACCGTCCTTCTACAATGAAAATATACACTATGATAACCCCAAGACTTTGTAGGAGGCCATAAGGAGAGAAAATCATCTTTATAAACAAAAAAGAGGGAGGCCAATTTTCCAAAAATCTTGGAATTATTAAAAATGAAAGGAAAGAGGGATCAAAGGAAGAAAAGTTTTAAGCCACCCTTTTTTAAGAACAACTCATAAGAAAATAAACAAGGACATGAAACCCAAAATGAATCTCATATGGTATATTCATTTGGTAAAAGGCCAAGGTAGTAGCTTGTACAATGTTGGGGATGTGAGGGAAATCACTTATATAGGGACTACCCTCACAAAGGATAAATAATGTTTGTCCACAACATTCAGGAGGTTGAAATATTTGAAGACGTGGGAGGAAACATGCAAATTATTTATGCAGCCTTGGACAACAAGCAAACATAATACCAATTCCCCATGGTTGAAGTGGAAGGTAAGATGGATAGCCATCCCATAACAATTTTAATTGATTCTAGAGTTATCCATAGTTACATAAACTCTAGCATTGTTGAAAGATTTCACTTGAAAAGGAGTAAGAATAACAAATCCTAGTTAGTTCAGTTAGTCATAAGGGCTAAGAGGAAAATCAATGAGCTAGTTAAAGATTTCCCAATAGACATGAATGGATTCAATACAAAAGTAGATATAAACATCCATACCATTGGTTCCATATGATTTTCTAATTAGCATGGATTGTTTGTAAAAACACCATGTCATACTAGAATGTTACACCAAGACAATCGCTTCTCTTGATGAAAAGGGTAAAAAAGGAAAGGTTCAAAGAATTCCAAGGGATGTAGAAATTAGAGAAATGTCAACCATGCAGATGAAAAGATCTTGAGGAAGGGATGTCATATTTTTGCAGCCCATATGAGAGAGGTAGCCAAAAATAAAATGGCAATCATTGAAGACCATCTAGTATTGAGGGGTTTTGAAGATGTTTTTGGGGAGATTCTAGGATTTCGACCAAAGAGAGACATTAATTTGTCTATTGATTTGGTGCCAAGAGTTGCCTCAGTATCCAAGACAACTTACAGAATGGGAACATCATAATTGAAAGAGTTACAGATGCAACTAGAAGAATGTTTTAAGAAGGGGTATATATTCCCAAGTGTGTCACCTTGAGGAGTCCCAATGTTTTTTGTGAAGAAGAAAGATGGAACCTTAAGGTTGTGTATTAATTTCAAAAGTATAAATAAGGTCACCATAAAGAATAAATATCCTTTTCCATAGGATTGATGATTTGTTTGATCAATTGAAGGGTGCAATAATATTTTCAAAGATTGACTTGAGATCCGGTTATCATCAAGTGATTATTAAGAAAGAAAGTATCATCAAGACAGTGTTTAGAATAAGATATGGGCATTATGAATTCATGGTAGTTCTATTTGGGAAATATAATGCACTGACATGTTTCATGTTCTTGATGAATGGAGTTTTCAGGGAGTAAATGGACAAGTTTGTAATTGTGTTCCTAGATGATATATTCATATATTTGAAGACATAAGAGGAACATGAGTAGCATTTGAGAATGGTGCTAAAAATTTTAAGAGAGCACAAGTTGTATGCAAAGCTAAGTAATTGCATATTTTATCAAAAGAATACTCATTACTTGGGTCATATTATTTTAGAATATGGGATAATAATTGATCTCATGAATATAGAGGCCATTAGAGGTTGGTCAACACCAAAAAATGTCACAAATGTTGTTGATGCATCAGACCAATACTTCCACATTGGCATGTGTCTAGCATGTGGAAGTCGTTGAAATCCTTCTAAGTGTGAGACTTTACTTTAATTAATTTAATTATTAAAGTTCAGTTCTTTTATTAGTGAGTTGATTTTTAATTAAGGAAAATGCTAAAAGTAAGTAACATGTAAATTATAGGCATTGATCTCAAGTGAATGTGAGGATTATTCTCAACTTTCAATCACATTGGAGATTAGGATTAGGTTATAACTCATTATTATAAAATCAAGTCTAGGGTAAAGGAGAAGAAAATTTTGGTGAGATACCAAGGTTGGAATTTGGTGAGATACCAAGGTAGGACTTTTACATACAAAAGAAAATAAGGAATTTTTCTAGTGTGGACTCAGGTGAGAGTGTCGGAGAAAAGAAGGAATTTTTCTTACACAAGAGTGAGGAGATATTATTGATTGGGTGAAGAGATTTCATCCAAGTTTTGATGTAGAGAGGGTTGGACCATGAAGGACTATGATTCAAGATCTTGGATAGGTGGAGAATGATTTTCATCTAGAGATCATACAAATCAAGGAGAAGAGAGAACAGAGGTAGTCGCACATGGGTTTCAGTTGATTGAAGTCAGAGGGAATTGTAGCATTGTATGAAGTTTTTGTATACTATTTTCATACATGTACACAAGAGTCAGTGGATATAGGCATTTATATGTTGGCATGACAAGGGGAAGGCACGTACACCTTGAAAAATGTTTTGCTCAAGGGTCATACATCAAAAAATACCGTGCCAAGTTTGTTTGTGGTTGTATTTCTCTAAATCAGCCAATATCCCTATTAGGGGAACCCTGATTTGACCTTAATAAAAGAATCTAAGTATTTGTTTTCTCTCAATGGTTTTTCTGGGAGATTATACTTGAAAACATTTATGTCTTGTGTGAAATATTTTTGGTTTCCTTATTTATGCTTCCACAACATGTTTAGTTGATTACTCAAATGTGTTTTAATTCAATAGGTGATTTATTTGGAATTAATTGTTGGGTGTTGGGTAGAGGGGTAAAATAAACAAAGTTTATATCATTCATGGGTCTTGGAAGTTATTAACGAATATTTATAAAAAAATTCTCAAATGTCACAAGCCTCATTACTTTCTTGAAAAAGAAGGGAGTGAAATTTGAATGGACTTTTGAGTGTGAAGAGAGATTTCAATAGTTGAAATACATTTTGATAAGTGTGCCAATATTAAATATTGCATTTTTGAACAAATATTTTTGGTGTGCACTAAAGCATGCAAGGAAGGGCTCGGTGGATTCCTCACTCAAAAGGATCATGTGGTGTGCTATGAGTCTTGAAAATTAATAGTGCATGAGAGGAATTATGCTACACATGATCTAGAATTAGTAGTCATTATTCATGCACTAAAAACATGGATACATTACCTCATGGGGAGGAAATTTGAGCTAAGGATAAGCCATTGTGTCCTGAGACAGTTATTTGGACAACCCACATTAAATGTCAGACAAGCTAGATGGTTGGAACTCCTTAGTGAATATGACTTTGAAATTAAGAAAATCAAAGGCAAGGAGAACCAAGTGGCTAATGAAATCTATAGGAAATCACATGAGATGCATATTGCAACTATCAACATGCATAGGAATGATCCGAAAGATAAAATTATTGAAGCAACAAATTCAGATCAACACTATTTGAAAATAAAAGAAACATTACAGCATGAAAATTTGCAACTGAAATTTAAATATTTTGAGTTGAAGGAAGATGGAGTTCTCATGTATAGAGAAAAATTATATGTGCCAAATTCCAAGGCGATGAAAAATAATGTAGGAGCATCAATCCACCTCATTACGTGCCAGCTGATTAGTATGAGTGGTGTGCATTCAAAGAAGGGAGATGCATCGCCCTCTCATTTTTCCTTCGAGAATCTAAATTGTGATTAAGGAAATTAATGATGACAGGTTGGTAGAGCCAGGTTATGCCTTCACACAAGTTGTAGATGAGGTTTCCATTAATTGGTTGATGGTAGGAGGGATCTACATCCAATTCAGATCAGATTTCCATCATTGTAATCTTCCTTGTTAGTCAGGCGTTTTGATTGGTGATTAGACACCACTAGATTATCTTGGAGGGAAGCTCATCGAGCCCCTCTAATATAAACTCTTTTATTATTTCCAGTAGAGAATATGTATGATGTACTTTAGGGAGATCTGAGACTCAATAGAAGTTTAGACTCATGTATTGTAATGAACATTCCACCATTAATAAAAAGTAACATATTTTCCTGTTTGTCAATTTATGTGTAATGGGTGTTTAGTTGTGAATGTCATTCATACGCGTTTATGATGTAGATGTATGTTTGGAATTGTCTGTAGGGATAGAGTTATAACCTTCTATCTGTGAGTGTTTTGAATTAGTTTTGGTTCTCTAGGCTAAGTGCAAGGAGTGCATGAGAGACAGTTGAAAATCTGTGAGCCAACGCAAGGAGTGTGATTCTGAACTCGTTCGAGTCAGAATAGAAGTTTCCAGGAGGGGATGCCAGGATAATTCACAAACTCAGAGGGAAATTTCAAGGTGGTTGGATACCTTGGAAAGAAATATTGTGTAGGAGGAAGCATAATGCAGACTTACTGAATACTCTCTAATACTCTTCCAGGAGGGCATAGAGAAAGTATGAGTGCGTACAAGGGAAACACATTCTGAAGTGTTGGAAGCGTTGAGAGAACCGTAGGGTTGTTGAACACTATGAGGAAGGAAGGCTTTTCAAGAGCGCATCGACCAAGGAAAGTATATTCTTTAAGACTGCTGGAAGGACTCAGGGAGAAGCCTTCAAAAAGCTTATCCAAACACAAGGAGTGTGTGAAGGATACAATAAGTTCATAGTACAAGATCAGGAGGAAGAGTGTTAAGTTGCCAGGAGGCCACTAGAAGGTCCACTGAAGGACATGAAGGAACTGAGAACCTTGAAGGTTTCAAGATGAGAAAAATCTCAAAAGAACTAGAACAGAACTTTTCAAGGAGTGCAAAGGAAAGGCCGAGAACAATCTAAGTCTTGGGAAGAAATTATGCTAAGTGATTAAGAAGGTCGAGGACTTTCCGACGTCCCAAAGACCATAAAATTGTCCATCGTCGGGAGAAGAGAGGAGGAAATAAATCAGGAGATCCAGGAATTGGAGCTCTAGGAGGTTTGTGTAGAGAAAACAAAGATATTCACAAAGTTGTGAATAGCAGTATGAATCCATACTGTTGGATATGGAAGGGGTGTGTGGAAGAAATCTGGATGATTCAGAGGAGAAGTACTCCGGGAAATTTTAGAGGAGGATAGCGAGATACTCCTGAAGACCAGAGTCTGAATAGATCGTAGTTGTCGATCAGAAGAAAGGAAGAGGATTGTTGATCCTCATGCCATTTTGAGTTCTTTGATTCAAAGTTCAGAAATGTAAGAGTTGGTTGTCATGGAAAGAGTTGAAGCTCAAAGCTCGAAGCACCTTGTGTGGTTGAGCCCTGGGACACAACTCGAGGTCACATGATAGAAAAGTCCTGGCACAGAGAGCTAAGTGTCATCGCCAACTTTCTTCAAAGGGCCAAGGAAAGAGATCCTTGGGGTTAAGAGGAACCACACTTTGAGGAAAGGGGGACCTGTTTTAAAGTTTATCTGGTTCCAGTAGGGAGTTGAAGAGTCAATCCGACTCAAGCATTTCGAACAATCCTAGATTGGGAGGTCGAGTAGCCCCAAAGAAGAGAAGGGGATGAGGATATGCACTAGAGTGGTATCATAGCCTGATTTTATTTTGAGGCAAGAAGAAGGAGATAAAGAAGGTACTTTGATACCGACAAAGTGGTATCAAAATGCAGAATTGATTTTTGTAGGCAAGGGAGACAGAGTGTGATACTCTGTGGAAACTAATGTGAGATTTTCAATAGATGGTAAACAACGAGGTGGGTTGCAGTTGAAGAAATATGGTCACCGGAGGTCATGAGCACGGTCGAGGAGAAGTCTTCCCGTAGAAAAGAAAAGTGGAGATGGACAAGGAGCTCAATGAAATCTGAGAAGAGATGGAGAAGCTATCATTTAAGATCCAACAAGAAGCAAAGGTTCATTGAAGGTATGTGTGGCCTTTTAAGAGGAAATCTAAGTGGCATGTTCAGAATTTTTTGGCCAGGAGACAACAACATGTGTTAAAAAGGTGGTTGAGATATGTTGAAAACCTCAATGGCAAGGGAAAGAGATATGGCAGAGGTCTCATAGGTTTCTAGGTGGGAAATGAGAAGGGATCAATTGATCTCATAATATGCCAAGAGGGTAGAGGAGACATCCCAAGCTGCCAAGTGGAAAAGGGAGGAGAGATGAGCTCATCCAAGAATTCATGTCAATAGGGGGTGTCGACAGATGGAGAGGACGAAGAAAGGACTCATCCATATGAATATTCATGCAGAACTGCAATTCATGTGAATGAATATGATGACAAGTTGAAAACTTCCATCAAAGTGGATAAGGATCAGAGGATCATTCTGGTCATTGGGGGAATCTCGATATTCCTGCCAAGCAGTCGAGGAGAGGTTAGCATAGATGTTGCATATGCAATAAAAGGACAACAATATAAGTATGTCATGGAGGAGAAGGAGAAGATACTAAAGTTTGTCCCAACAGAAGAGGAGCACCCAGTTGAGTAACTCACTCAGTGGGAGATGGAGTTAAAGGCACTGGAGGATTGGTTGTACATTCTGGAACCAGAAGGTGGCTTCCAAAATATAGCCATACATGAAGAGACATGCCAACACGAGTTGTAGCTGGAGGAAGATCGAATGGAACCAACCAAAGAACTGACAAGAGTTAGTCTGTTAGAGGAGGTAGTTGAACAACATTTCAGTGGTGATACTACAGAATTTGAGACTACAATAGAGTGGCCAATCAACGTCACAAGGGATTAAAGAAACATGGGAAATCAGGACGATCTACCCATAGAGAAGCATGAAGGGTTGCAACCAAGAAGATTTCACAAGAGGAAACTTCCAATGAAGCAGCTGGAAGAAGTCGTAGAGGAGATATGGAGGCTAATGTTGAGGCCAGTAGAAGAAGTGATCAAAAAGGAAAAGTTGGATAGAAAGGAACCTACATGACCAACAGGGAGGATGAAAATGCAACAGCAATAGAAGCAAAGAAGAGGAGTGGAAGGATAGCTCCAGGAGAAAGTTTGGGATCCAAGAGGATTTTAATAGATATGGGAATCTCATGAGTAGAAGCTCATGATTTTTCATAGCCGTGGAATATGATGTAGGAGCATCGCTCCACCTCAACACGCACCAGCTGATTAGCATGAGTGGTGCACACTCAAAGAATGGAGAGGCATCGCCCTCTCTTTTTTCCTTTGAGAATCTAAATTGTGATTAAGGAAATTAATGATGATGGGTTGGTAGAGTCAGGTTGTGCCTTCACACAAGCTGTAGATGAGGTCACCATTAATTGGTTGATGGTAGGAGGGATCTACATCTGATTCAGATTAGATATCCATCATTGTAATCTGCCTCATTAGTCAGGTGTTTTGAATGGTGATTAGACACCACTAGCTTATCTTGGAGGGAAGCTCATTGAGCCCCTCTTATATAAACTCTTTTATTATTTCCATTAGAGAATATGTATGATGTAGTTTAGGGAGAGACAAGACTAAGTAGCAGTTCAAACTCATGTATTGTAATGAACATTCCACCATTAATAGAAAGTAACATATTTTCCTATTTTTCAATTTCTGTGTAATGGATGTTTAGTTGTGAATGTCATTCGTATGCGTTTATGCTTTAGATGTATGTTTGGAATCATCTACAGGGATATATTTATAAACTTCTATATATGAGTGTATTGAATTAGTTATGTTTCTCTAGGCTAAGTGAAAGGAGTGTGCAACAAATATTTGAAACTCTATGAGTCAACGCAAGGAGTGTGTGTCTGAACTCATTCAAGTCAGAAGAGAAGTTGCCAAAAGGGTACACCAAGATAATTCATAGACTTGGAGGGAAATTTCAAGGTGGTTGGATCCCTTGGAAACAAAGACTGTGTAGGAGGAAGCACAATGCAGAGTTACTGAATACTTTGTAATACTCTGCCAGGAGGGCATAGAGAAAGTACGAGTGCATACAAGGGAAACACGTTCTGAAGTGTTGGAAGCATCGAGAGAACCCCAGGGTTTTTGAAAACTCTAAGGAAGGAATGATTTGAAAGAGTGCATCAACCAAGGAAAGGAGATGCCTTAATACTTCTAGAAGGTCTCAGGGAGAAGCTGTCGAAAATCTTAAGCAAGCGCAAGGAGTGCGCGAAGGATATAGTAAGTTCATCTTATAATCTTGGGAGAAAGAGAGTTAAGTTGTCAGGAGGGAACTAGTAGGTCCAGTGAAGGACACAAAGGAACTGAAAACATCGAAGGTCTCAAGACAAGAAAAATCTCAAAAAAACCAACACAGAACTTTGCAAGGAGTGCAGAGGAAAGGTCGAGAACAATCTAAGTCTCAGGAAAAAATTGTGTTAAGTGTGTAAGAAGGTAGAGGACTTTCCGAAGTCTAGAAGACCATAATATATTCCATCGTCGGGAGGAGACAGGTGGCAATAAATCAGGATATCTAGGAGTTGGAGCTCCGAGAGGTTTTCTAAGAGAAAACGAAGATCTTCGCGAAGTTGTGAACAGTGGTTTGAATCCAAACTGTTTGATATGGAAGTGATGCATGGAATAAATCTGCACGATTCAGAGGAGAAGTACTTCAGGAAATTTCAGAGGAGGATAGTGAGACACTCCCGAAGTCTGGAGTTCGAATAGATTGCAACTGTCGATCAGGAGGAAAGATGGGGACTATTGATCCTCATGCCATTCGAGTTCACCGATTTTGAGTTTAGGAACATAAGAGTTGGCTGTCATGGAAAGAGCCAAAGCATGAAGCCTGAAGAGCCTTGTGTGGTTGATCTCCTAAACATAGCCCGAGGTCATGTGATAGAAAGGGCCTAGCATGGAGAGCTAAGTGCCACTTCCAACTTTCTTTGAAAGGGCAAGGAGAGAGAGTCGTGGGGTTAAGAGGACCTGCACTTTGAAGAAAGGGGGACCTGTGATAAAGTTTATCAGGTTCCAGGATGGATCCAAAGAGTCAATCCGACTCAGGTGTTTTTAACAATCCTAAACCGAGAGATCGATCAGCCCCGAAGGAGAGAAGGGGAGGGGGGTCTCCACCAAAAAATATAGTGCTGAGAGAAATGCACAATGTGCCATATGTTGGACACCCAAGATATCATAAATCAATTGTAGTTGTGAGAATCTAGTACTTTTGGCCAAGAATTAATAGGTGGTTGATTATTTTAGTAGAAGATTGGTTTATGCCTTAGCTTTGCACAAATCCTTCATTATTCATTTTGGCAAGTGAATACAATTTTTATGGGATACTTTATTTATTTTGGGGAAAATTGAAATTATATTGGGTTATGCCAAATATCCAAGTTCAAGCATCAAAATAACTCATGGATTTGCGCTACCCAATCGCATGCAGACACACATGCAGGCGCTACTTAAATTCGCTACCTAAATTCTGGCAGAAAGCGAATTGTGCAGAGTTATTTTACCAGTTTTGAGTCACTAAATTAAAACTTGGATTGTGAAAAATTGAGAAGGTATTTTTGAAAAATGGAGGAGTTTTTTGTTCATAACATTCCAAATAACAAAAAAATATCTCCTTTTTTCAAAATGTGTTATAGGAATCTACATAGCAACGCTACTTAATTTCCTGTAGCGGTCACGGTTTTTTATATTTGCCTTGTTGGGAGGTTGCCACCTGTCCAGGAGGATTAGAATGGCTTCTCAAGGATAAGTTATATTTCAAGGGACACCTTCACCTAAGATTTATCTCCATCAAAGGCCTCATGCATGATGTGGAGACATTTTATTAATGACTTCCAAGAAATTTCTGAAAATTAGCAGTTTGTTGGATTTTTGTCTCTTTGATTGTTGCCACCTATCTCCAAGGTTTAGAATACAATGGAGGAGATACGATTCGACCTCCTAATTTTATTTGGATGTTATTTTCTATTTAAGGAACGATATATCTCTTGGAGAAGGAGAATTCATGAGCCAAGAGAGGCTAGAGAGAGTAGGACTAGGCAGTTTTTATGTGTGTGTTCATTTGTAAGCTTGTGGGCACTTTATGATTGTAAGCATTACTTCTATTGGAGAGTCATGAGAGATGTGATTTTACATTGTAACTCTTTTGTTTTTATTTCTTCTTATTTGGATATATTTCAGATTTGAGGATCAAAGGTTGCCAATGATTTATGGATACCTAAGCAGCAGAGAATCTGTTGTATTTTTCCAATCAATCATTGTTTATATTCAAGTATTTGTTGATTCATTAAATTGAGAGGATCATTGTTTAGTGAAAATTATACCTTATGTTTTACTTCTTCATTCTTCCACCTATCAGCATATAATCTTGTTTTCTATTGAGAAGCTTTTGTGCCTTCGATGAGTAGGATGTTTATGAATCCATTGCCCATTGGTGTAGCCTATTGATCAACAGTTTGCAACCCTCTCTTTTTCTTTATCCATCTTGTTGATCCACCTATTCAGAACCAAAATTATCTTTTACATTATGATGGGTGTTGAGATTACACTTTAGCAGTCAAAGTGTGACTTTCAGTGCTAACATTTTTGGCGTTGTTTCTAGGGACAGATTTGATCATATTGAAAAGCTCCCTGGGAAGAACGACATTGCAAAGATCTAAATTTAGATGGTGACTGAAGTTGGACACCTTCAAGACTGCACATTCACCATGGCGACTCCATTGTTCAAAATTTGTTGGTGACTCCATTGGGGATGAGACAAATTAAATGGATATGAAGGCTATCCTAGCCAGGAGGTTTACCCCGCTCAATTTCTAAGCCATAGATGGTTATCCACATACTGTGCCTCAAATTGATGAATGTAAAGATCTGCTACCCAGATTTTATGAAGGTGAGGATGGAAACCCTTTTGAGCATGTTCATGAATTGCATGCTTTGATGCAGCAGCTTGACATCCATCATGAAGATATATTGATGAAAATGTTCATGTATTCATTGGAAGGCGATGTGAGACAATGGTATAGAACACTCCCTGCTTCTTGTATTTCCTCTTTGAAGAACTTTCATGATGTTTTTTATTCTTATTGCAAGATAATTTATTGAGTTGAAAGACTTTTTGAGAATTGTTGTGGGGGGTATGCATCATATATTCAAGATTCAACAAGTGATTCCTCTAGAAGTGATGATGAAGGGGATTATTGTAGAGAGTACGACTTAAATGATGAGTTTCATAATTCTTTTCCTAAATTTGAAGAAAAAATGCATCATTCATGTCAAAATCTAGGTCCCCAAGAGAAAGATCAATATGGACAATCCATCATTTCCCTTTCTCCTCCTTTTCTCGATTCTTTAAGTCAAGAGGTTGTTAGGACCACATAATGTACCTTTTTGCCTATACTTTTTGCCACCATTATACTCTTGATCACCTACATTTAGACTCATACTATCACTTTATCTGATCATCTCAAAGGTGTACAACGTCCCTTCTCATTACTATACGTTTAATCTATTTTGCATAATATTTTACATCACTCTCGTACTTAACCATTGATTAGAAATGCATAACTATCCAAAACTGCATATTTGCATTTAAGGCCTATTGTTGAAACATGGAACTATCCAAGGTCATCGTTGCTAAAACACAGAACTGATGCTGAAACACGGAGCTACTACACAGTTCGAGGTCACAGATACTGAAACACCGAGCTGCTACATAGTCCGAGGTCACAAGATGCTGAAACACAGAGCTATTACACAGTCCAGAGATGCAGATGCTGAAACACCGCCAGAACCGACGATGATGAAACACAAGGAAGCCGCCACAGTCAGCGGTCAACACAGCCAAAGCGCAATTCACGTGGCTGAAACAACCCACGAATTGCGATGCTGAAACAGCATCAGCAACGATGAGAAGAAGCTGTTACACCAGCCGTAACAGCAATACCTCATTCAGTTCCTATAATAGAATTTGGTTGCGTGAGACTAGGACATCCTATGCTGATTTAGAAAGAAGATCCGACTTAGGATAGGATTCTGATTTGCATTGTAATGATTGTATCGAAGGGATTTCCTCTTTAAATCAGAGGAAATCACCATTCGCGATATCCAAGTTTTGATGTACTGAAGCAACTCCAGAGAAGCGGGACGTATTCTATTCTTCCAATTTGTAATGTGATATTTCGACAGATGAATATAAGACTGCTTTGAGTATCCTTCTTTAGCTTTTCATTCAGGGGAATCTTGTGAGAAGGGAGGGCCCACCTTCTTCAAAAGATTCACCCATTAGGTAGAAGTGTGTTACTATAATTTTTGTTCATACTTTGTTTAACTATCGTTTGCTGAAACACTGTTTTAATGGATTCTGCTTTGCTGAAACACTACTGACTCTGTCTTAGTTTAATTGAATGGAATTTGTATTCTTTTTATCAACAATCTTGTGTGATGATTTTATGAGGCTAGCAGATATTTGGTTAAAGGTTCCTGCTCAGATAGAAAGGGATTGGAATATCATACCCTCTGTAGAATTCATTTACTGTTGCAAGTGTGCTAGCCAGAGGGTCGGTTAAAAAGGTTCCTGCTCAGACAGGAAGGAATCCAAATACCTCGACTCCTATAGATTTCATTTACTGCTGCAAGTGTGCTAGCCAGAGATTTGGTTAAAGGGTTCCTGCTCAGATAGGAAGGAATCACAACACCTTGTATTCTGTAGAATCCATTTACTAGCGTGCTAGCCGGAAGTTTGGTTAAAGGTTCCTACTCAGACAGGAAGGAATCACAACACCTCGTCTTCTGTAGAATTCATTTACTTCTGCCAGTGTGCTAGCCAGAGGTTTGGTTAAAGGTTCCTACTCAGACAGGAAGGAATCACAACACCTTGTCTTCTGTATATTTCATTTACCCCTGCAAGTGTGTGTTAGTCAGGGATTGGATTAAGGGTTCCTGCTCAGAAAGGAAAGAACCAAACCATCCTGTTCTCTGTAGACTTTCATTGGTACTAGTCAGAAACTGGGTTAGGGATCCCTATACTGAAAGGAAGGGATCAGACTGCCCTGTTCTCTGTAACCCTCAGCCTCACAAGTGTGCTAAACAGAAATAAGGCTCAAGGCTCCTACTTAGAAAGAATAGAACTAGGTGGCTTTGTTCTCTGTTAGATAGAGTTAATTGTTCTCTGCATTACTGATTTCATGAAAAGAGTGTTAGCACTGAAGTCTCTGTTTGAGAGTAAGGGTCTTGTTCTCTGATTGTAGAATAGTTGTTCTTTCCCATTTCAAGTATTATTTTAAATGTAATCCATGATTCTTAGATTGATCTTTAAAGAATTGCAATAGGGAAGCTACTTTCCTGTGATTTAGTTTAGAGCTTCAGTTCATTCAAGAAAGTATAATTAGTATAAATTTCTTTACTAAAACACTAAGTTGCTTTTGGAATTGAGCATATATAGTGCGTGGTTATCTTTGAAATAAAAGAATTCCCTGGGTTGATAATTTATGTATCACTTGATTGTTTAAAATCAATTAAGCAATTACAGTGACCAACATTTTGGCACCGTTGTCGAGGAGGATAGCTATAGATTTCAAAAGCAGTTGTGATTTCTTTTCTTTAGATAAAAAGAATGCATGAAAGACCCCAAAGACACTAACCCTACAGGTGGCAAGGGAAAAGGAAAAGGAGGAAGAAATACTTTCATTGACGACATTGCATCCAAGTCTGAATCTACTGCTCAACGACCAAATCTTCAAAAACAGAATTCCCAGCCTTCATTTCGAGCAATTTTTGGAACAGGGAAAAAATTTTGGAGTCCGGAGACAGTCTAGAAGCCAGTAGGAGACATTGAGGACAAAGCAAGTGCAGCAGGATAAAAGACAGAGGAAAACATGGATGAGTACAATGAGCGATTGCATCATGAAGAACAGGTAGATCCTGAAGGAGAGGTAAAAGATGAAAATTCTTTTTCTACATTAGGATTTCCTATTGGTGATCTCCCTAGAGGAGTATCCCCCATGAAAAACATCCCACTCTCAGCATTGCCAAATTTTCATGGGTTATCTTCAGAGGATCCTGATGAATTTCTGTTCGAATTTGATATATTATGTAGAAGTTATGATTATGTTTCTAATGCTCAGAAACTAAAGTTATTTCTAGAAACACTAAAAGGGAATGCACTAAGATGGTTTATGAGCCTTGGAGGCCATGTAATCACAACATGGGACCAAATGAAGAAGAAATTTATGAACAAGTACCAAGACTACTGCAGAACGAGAGAAAAAAGGGAGGAGCTATTTAAAATGGTGCAGAAAGAAGACGAGAATATAGAAGACTTTGTAGAGAGGTTTCAATACAATCTACAAAGATCCAGTCATTCCAATGTAAGTAAGGATGTTCTCAAAACTATTTTATTAAAAGGGGTAAGGGATGACTCTCTGGATATGCTGAACATGCTTGGGAAAGGGGGCATATCCAAGGAATCATATGATGAAATTGTCAATTTATGCAAAAGATGTTCAAGGGGAGCTTCAAGAAACAGATTGAACAGCAGGGACACTACATTTTCAAGAGTCTAGAAATCATCTAGTGGGGGAGCAAAAAGAGCCGAGATAGGTAATCTACTTGAAGATTTTAAAATCGAAATGCTGAGCTCTTTTGCCTCACAAATGGATACCCTGCAGATTAAGAAAAAGCAAGCAGAAGTAGAAGAAACCTTGTCTATCTTTTGTCCTCAATGCAGAGATAAGCACCAAAAAGAGAATGTCCACTGGACAGGAAACCTATCTGCACTATTTGTGACAAAGATCATGATACCCAAAATTGTCCATCTTTACCAGGGATTAAAGCAACATTGAAACCAACGGATGAAGAAACTGAAGCTGTCTACCTAATGACTCAAAGGAGACAATGGCAACCGCGAGGACAAGGTATGAACTCTAACATGCCATTTACTAATCGTTGGAATAATTACTCTGCTTTCAATCAAATGAGTTACCCCCCTTACAATCAAATGCAATATACTAATCAAATGAATTATCCATCCATGCAACAAACCTACCCACCCATGCAACAAACTTGCCCACCCATGCAACAAAATAACCCACCCTTTGTTGATCCCTCAATATAGACCTCTTGGCCTCCACAACAACAGCCATATCAGACTCAATGGAATCAGAATTGGAGAGGAAAACAACCCCCCTTTCAAAACCAACTACCTCAATTCTCACAACCACTCTCCTTGCTAGCAGGTACTCCTCAAAATAATCAAACGATGAGACCCCAGCTACCTGTGCAACCTAACCCCAACCCGAATAATAAAGTTGTGCAGTGCATTGACATTTATAATCAACCCACACTTTCTCTCCTCCCTGCACAATTCAATGATATACATCTTCAATCGGGGAGAATAGTGGAACCTACCATAGCTGATGTTACCTCTCCTGACAAAGAGGAAACACAGGAGCATGATGTACCTGAAAAGGTACAATCATCTTCTAACAATGTTGTTGAAACAACAACACCGCCATTTCCTGAGCATCTAACCTTAACTAAAATGCTTGAACTACCAGCCTTTAATCTTTTAGGGGAATTGCAGAATTTATATGTCAAAATTCCTTTACTGCAAGAACTCCACGACGTACCTATCTATGCTAGGACAATGAGAGATATCTGCATTAAAAATCCTGGTAGGAAAACCAAGGGTCCCCTTACAGTCCATGTTATGGGAGATCTGTCTGCATTAATGACAGGCAAGACCCCCCCAATCAAATATGGAGATCCTGGCCACCCTACCGTTACAATACAAGTTGGAAAAACAATAATCCCTCGTGTCCTGGTAGACTTAGGCACAGCCATCAATATCATGACTTTAGAGACCTTACAAGTATTACAATTACAAGATAAAGTCAGAGAGACCCCAACTATCCTAGAATTGGCTGATCGATCCACAATTAAACCAGAAGGAGTCATTGAAGACCTCAGCATCTCTGTTGAATCCTGGAATTATCCAGTCGATTTTACATTGTTGCATCCCAAAACAAAGTTGGGGGGGCACCCTCTAATTCTGGGCAGGCCGTGGTTAGCCACAGCAGATGCTTTTATCACCTGTAGATTAGGGTCAATGAAGATTTCAAACGGTTATGAAACGAAGCAGCTTACACTTTATCCTCATGCTACACCCTTAGCTAATAATGAAAATTCAGTTTGGGTAGACTTTGAGGATCAACCTACTCAACCTCTTCTGACTATCGGACAAGCTTTAAGTCTGAAAAACTCTACTGAGGATGAAATTATCAATAATTTTATTTGCGAGCCCTCCTCCGTTACTCCACAAATTCATAATCAATTAACTGCACTGTTGGACTCTGATAATCAAGAAAACCTCAGTTTAGAAAGCCCACCTCAAACACCTAAAACCATCTCTTCCAAAAGCATACTGGTCGAAATTGAACCTGGCAAATCATTAAATATAAACCCTCATTTGACAGATGTTGAAACACAGCAGTTAATGAAGTTACTTCAGAAAAATAAAGAAGCATTCGCATGGGATTACACAGACTTGAAGGGAATATCCGCTGACCTATGTACTCATAGAATATATATTAAGGAAGATTGTCGACCAATCTGTCAACCCCAGCGACGAATGAACCCAAACTTAAGAGAAATCATGAAGGAAGAACTTCAAAAATTTCTTAATGCAGGGTTTATTTATCATATATCAGACAGTGAATGGGTGTCCCCGTTGGTAATAATTCCTAAAAAGAATGGGAAATGGAGAGTATGTGTGGATTACAGAGCTTTAAATAAAGCTACTCAGAAAGACCACTTTCCACTACCATTCATGGATCAAGTTTTAGATAGTTTGTCAGGGAAGAAATTTTTCTCATTCTTAGATGGTTTCAGTGGGTACAACTAGATTAAAATTGCACCTCAAGATCAAGATAAAACCACCTTCACTAGCCCTTGGGGAACCTTTTCTTACAGAGTCCTTCCATTTGGACTATGTAATGCACCAGCAACCTTCCAAAGGGCAGTTTTAGGAATTTTTTCTGATATGCTTAATGACTCTATGGAGATTTTTATGGATGACTTTACTCCTTATGGTGTTTCTTTTCAGGAAGCACTGGAAAACCTTGAGAAGGTACTTAAAATATGTATACAAGACCAACTTTCCTTAAGTACAGAAAAATGCCATATGATGATGAGTGAAGGAATAGTGCTTGGACATTTTATCTCATCTCAAGGAATTCAGGTAGACCCATCCAAAATACAAGTCATTAAGGAACTTCCTACTCCCAAGACCCAAACAGAGGTAAGAAGATTTCTAGGACATGCTAGATACTACAGAATATTTATTAAGAATTTTTCCAAAATAGCTTCTCCCCTGTTTGTTTTACTGATGAAAAATGTTGAATTCAATTGGACCAATTTCTGTCAAGAAGCATTTAGTACACTTAAACATCAGTTATCTACAGCTCCT
>ML833401.1:22974-38779 GCA_009831015.1 Picea engelmannii
AAGAAGATCACCTCCCTTATGCTATATATTTCATCAACAAGAATATGTCCCCTGCTGAACTCAATTATACAGTCACAGAGAAGGAATTCTTAGCAGTTATTTATGCAATTAATAAATTTAGACATTACATTACTGGATATTCTTCTTTTGTCCATACTAATCACTCAGCTATCAAGTACCTAATGAATAAACCTATTACAAATGCTAGAGTCACTAGATGGTTGTTATTATTGCAAGAATTTGATATCACAATTGTAGACAGACCAGGAAAAGAGAATGTAGTTGTTGATTTCCTTTCTCGATTGACACTTAATGATGACAACCC
Source organism: Picea engelmannii (assembly GCA_009831015.1). Classification (NCBI taxonomy): domain Eukaryota; kingdom Viridiplantae; phylum Streptophyta; class Pinopsida; order Pinales; family Pinaceae; genus Picea; species Picea engelmannii. The sequence continues at coordinate 23,300 of ML833401.1, forward strand.
AGTGGATGATTCCTTTCCTGATGAATATTTATTTGCAATTTCTGCTCACTCACCTTGGTATGCAGATATTGCTAATTATTTAGTTGCAGGGAAATTACCATCACACCTATCCTACCGGGAGAAGAAGAGTATTGTTCATCAAAGTGCTCGGTATAGTTGGATAAGTGGGTACCTTTTCCTTACAGGAGCTGATCAAGAAATCCGAAGGTGTGTTCGAGAAGATGAGGTATATGATATATTGAAAGCTTGTCATGATGACCCTTGTGGAGGGCATTTTGCTGACAAAAGAACAGCATATAAAATTCTCAGGATGGGGTACTATTGGCCCTCACTCTTCAAAGATGCAAAGAAATATGTCAAGGCCTGTGATAGATGCCAAAGAGTAGGCCAACCCAACCATAGAGATGAAATGCCATTAAACCCTCAGGTAGTACTTGAACCATTTGACAGATGGGCCCTAGACTTCATAGGACCCATCAACCCTCCATCCAATCAAAAAGTTTATATACTGGTCTACAAAAACTACATGACTAAATGGGTGGAAGCCAAGGCACTCCACAGAGCGACTGAAGAAGAAGTTATAAAATTCTTATTCACAGACATCTTCACCAGATTTGGAATGCCAAGAGAATTAGTTACAGATGGAGGACCTCTCTCTTCTCATGGGTTCAAAGCCACCCTTCAGAAATATTATATTCAGTAGAGAATGACTACAGCATACCACCCCCAAGCCAACAGACAGGTGGAAAGCACAAAAAAAGTAATAGAAGCCATTCTCACAAAAACAGTGAAGGAAATTAGAAAGGATTGGTCCTACAGGCTCCTTGAAGCACTATGGGCCTACAAAACTACCTGCAGAAATACTACAGGATTTTCTCCCTATGAATTGGTCTATGGAAAGAGTGTTGTCTTCCCTGTGGAATTTGAGATAAAAACCTTAAGGACTGATTTAGCTGCCAACCTTGATCTAACCGATGCACAGAAAGCCAGGCTGCAACGACTTAATGAACTAGAGGAGAAAAGACTAGATGCCATTCAACAAACAACTGTAATTCAACAACAAAGATCACAATGGCATGACAAAAATATCAAGAACAAGCAGTTCCAAAAAGGTAATTGGGCTCTACTATATGATTCCGGGTTCAAAGAATTTCAAGGGAAACTGCGCACAAGATGGTTAGGACCTTACGAAGTAGACACAGTTTTCCCTAATGGAACAGTAAGGCTCCTCACAATCGATGACTCCAGAACTCCGTTACTTGTAAATGGTCATCGGCTCCGTCTGTACCAGAAACCTATTTCTAAAGAAGATTTTAAGGCCACATGCATGGCAGACGCTCATTTTATCTTCATTAAGGGGGCTTCTACCCCTAATAGCAATTAATTATTTCAAGATTGATTTTCTTTAGTATTAGATTAGATTAGATTTCATTTTTCTAATAATCCCTGTCAAAGAAATACCATGCTAAAGATGTTTTGCAGATTCCCAATCAAAGCACAGCCACCAGAAGAGGACGACGATTCCATTTCAGAGAGACGAGCCTTCACGATGTTGAAACACCGTTGTTCAGCACTGTTAACTTTCACGATGCTGAAACACCGTTGTTCAGCACTGATGACCTTCATGCTGCTGAAACACCACTGGTCAACCCTCTTGACTGGCTTCTGAGGCCGAACAACCACCATTCTCCACTTTCTACTTTTCATTGTTGCCGAAACACCACTGTCAAAAATCTGCCCTCCTTCTCCATTACTGAAACACCAAACTCACACCTTTCTTTCCCCCACCACGACCCGACAACCTTCTTATTTCCTCATCATCCTTCATTGACGAAACAATTCCGTCCAACAATTGTTTCTCCTTTCCCCTTCCGTTGCTGAAACACCATTGTCAGTAACCCTTCATCATTTTTACGATGCTGAAACACCACTGTTCAGCATGTTTGACTGTTCTTCACTCCTGATGCTGAAACACCACTGTTCATCACTTTTTCTTCCCACTCCCAGAACACTACAATCCACCATTACCTCACCCCCCACCATTGCCGAAACAACTCCGTCCAGCAATTGTTTCACCTGTTCTTTTCTCGTTGCTGAAACACCATTGTCAGCAACCCTTCATCATTTTTTACGATGCGGAAACACCACCGTTCAACACTTTTTGACTTTCTTCCGATACTGAAACACCAGTCATCAACAATTCTTCATCTACAGTCTTGTTTCATTCTTCTCTGTTGCTGAAACACCAGTCTTTCATCGTCAGCAAGCTTTTACGCCTCAGATTATAATTCAACCTTCTAAACAGAAGACCCTCGACACAATCAAAAGTCGCCACCACAACAGCATGACCACGAACAAGCATGATATTTGGTTGGCTGAACGAATCAAATGGTAAGGTGAGGTATGTAAATATTGTGTAATTAAGATTAGACTGGAGTTAATGAGAAAGATTTTAAGTCATTAAGACCAAAGTGTCATTATTACTAATCGCACTTAACGGGAGGGGAAGTGCATGTCAAATCCGCGATACCATCATTTCCTCCGATTTTATCACCGCCTTCCCCATTTCATCACCTTTTTGCGCATTTAACCACTATTCTTGCATATAACCCCTCGGAAAACTTACTATGTGCCAGAGCTGATACACAAACTCTTGATTCCTGTATCTTACTAAGCTAGTAGCCATGGGAGGAGTTGTCATGCGCAAAGAACCCACCACCACAGCGCTGCTTGAACACTATCCAACAGCATATCAAATCTTCGAGCAAGCAGGCTGGCTTAATTACTTCTGCAGGCTTCAAGGATATAATGAACGACAAGTACTACAGTTTTCCCGAAATCTTCAGGAGAACCATTCTGTCATCACAGGCATCCGAATATCTGTAACAAAGCAAGACATATCAGAGGTCTCAGGCCTCCCCATTGATGGCACTCGACAGTTCAGCCGGAAGCATATCATCAGGGATGTCCAACATAGTTTCTTCCTGGCCGAGGAAAGAATTGTATTGAAGGGAAAAGGCGTTCATCTCGGTTCACTACCACCCCCGTGGCTGGAGGTCACCCGATTCATCAAGCACTACCTGACCTGCGAAGGTCGCTATCAGGTAGTCTATCAGCACGACTTCCTTTTGCTTTCTCATTTAAGACATAACAGACGGGTCAATATTCCATATTATTTGCTGGGCTGTTTAAAGAACATGCCACATTACTATCAAAAGGCAAAAGATCCAACCCAGTCACTTACCCACCACCGCCTGGTTCAATTACTCATCAATAGGGGTTTTGAACAACAAAACCATCCACTAAATAACCCACCCATAAACCCTCAACCAGCTATTGACAGTCCCCTGGAATAACAACAACAAAACCCCCCAGACGTCCCCAAAATACCCAATATCCTGCCCATAGAACCAACCAGTCCAGTCATTGCACCTACCCCACCTAATCCACCACTAGAGTCATCCACTCCCGCCCTCCATATTCTCAGTGATGACTCTGAACCAGAAAATGTCCCTTTCCCTATCATTCAGGAAAGACCTCCACGAAAACGAAAACAGATTGCCCCCTTTCCACCTTTCTTGCGCAAAAAGCGAACCAGAGCCTCAATGAGGCCACCCTGGATGACCACTACCCTAGATCCCCCACCTATTCGACTGATACGTCGTACATCTTCAACTTCCCAAACCCCGGGATCTTTTCCTATTCCAACCTCGGTGGTTGCAACACAAGAACCAGCCACCGATATTGAGTTGCAGGAATTAGAGACCCAGACATCATTTGTTTTTGAAGTAGCTGAAACACAACCAGCTACCCATCCAGTGGCTGAAACACAAGAACCAACCACTGATATTGAAGTTGAATTACAGGAATCTGAGACCCTGGATGCTGCAACACAACATCCAGTGGCTGAAACACAAGAACCAACCACTGATTTTGAAATTGAGGAAATTGAGACCCCGGATGCTGCAACACAACATCCAGTGGCTGAAACACAAGAACCAACCACTAATTTTGAAATTGAGGAAATTGAGATCCCGAAGGCTGCAACACAACACCCAATGGCTGAAACACAAGAACCAACCACTAATATTGACATTGAGATTCAGGAATCAGAGGTTGAGGGTGCTGAAACAGTACTCTCTTTACACTTGGAGGCCGAAACACAAGCATCAGTTTCCATTCCTATAGCTGCTCCACAAACATCATCTCATGAGATTGTGACTGCCACACAAGAACCCGTCACCTCTAAATCCAAACAAACAATGGCCGATGTCTTGGAAGAAAACAACTTTTTGAAGTCTCAATTGGAAGCATACCAGCAAGAATTAGTCAGGGCAAGGGAAGCATATGAAAAAGAACTAAGTTGTACACCTTAGCCCAAACAACAAACTTGACAGAAGAGACCACATAGAGCGTATGCAAAGAATACATGTGTTGCCAATGTGGCGATATTTACCATTAGGCAGGCTATAAGGTGATTCAAGTTCCAGTGCCGGGGGAAGCCCCTACCCCTTCACCTTTTGAAGTCAAGAAAGAACCTTCTGCAACACAAGAACCAGCAGGCCCTAGCAAGCTCAAGACTGAACCTACTGCAACACAAGAACCAACAGGCCCTAGCAAGCCCAACACTAAACCTGCTGCAACACAAGAACCAGCAGGCCCTATCAAGCTTCAGAATGAGTCTTGCATCGCAAGAGAAGCTCCTACTGTTGTCAATAAGGCTGTGCAAACAATGCCCATGGAGGAATTTGTACCTCCCAATCAGATCAATCTCTCCACTTCTAGGGAACAATCTACTCAAACCTCACCTCATCCTACCACTTCCCACGCTGAAACTGAGACTTCTCAGTTATGGGATGAGTAGACAGAGATAGAGAAATGGAAGAAGGAGTATGCTGAAACACAGGCCAAAAATCTGCAAGTACACAAACAGATCTGGATCAATCAAACCTTCTCAAATTGGGAAGCATTAGACCAGACCCGCCAGGTAGTTCGTGAGCTTAAGAAGAAAAACAAAGACTTGAAGGACAGATTGGTCCTGACATTTGATATGATGCAGAAACTAATGGCCACAAGGAAACCATCTTGTAACTACTCTTTATTTCTCATGGAGAGACTCATATGGTTTCAGATTAAGTCTATTATAGAAGGAAAACCCCATGAAGTCATTTCATCAACAGATTTTATCAAAACTTTTGTCGCTGCCTCTACCAAGGATCAACACCTCCTCTGTGAGGCTTACTTCCATAATGAGGCTATTCCATAAAACAGGTTGCTGAACATAAATCCTCTTGTTGGGGATGTTCAACTTCGAGCATTTACTTCCTTTCTCCTCAATCAAATCGTTTGGCAAGGTGACTTTTAGGCTACCCAGAACAATGAAGATAATCGCCTCCTATGGATTAGACCAGAACCACAAAGGGCAGCTACCTTCATCTCACAATATTATTCATTCTTAAAGAAACCAGGGGTGATTAAACATGTTCAGCAGCTACAATCAGAAGTGATTCAGGATTGTGAACGCATCATCAAATCCATAGAGATTCCTGCCCTCCAGGCCAATAACCTGTTTTGGTAGCAATCCACAGAAAAGAGACAATAGCACAATCCTTTTGGTCCTACCAACTTAGAAGTAGCAATTTCCAGGATACCCAAGTATATCCAGTGTATGAGACATTGTGCTGAGAATTGGATAGGGTACCGGTTTTATTTTCCCATTCTCTGGTTGCCAATAGAAAGATATCAAGTCAGCTATAAGCTGCCTAAGAAGGCAGAAACAGCAGCATGGCAAAGATTGCAGGAAGTGCAAGGGTTCAGAACGCTGACAGACAATACCTCCCAGAGTTACAGCTTGAGTAATTTACATGATCAGAGTAGGTATTCAGACTCTAATTCAGAGTGAGTAGCCTGAGGAAATGCAACACCTTGAGTTGGGGGGGATGTTAGGACCACATAATGTATCTTTTTTCCTATACTTTTTGCCACCATTATACTCTTGATCACCTAAATTTAGATTCATACTATCACTTTATCTGATCATCTCAAAGGTATACAACATCCCTTCTCATTACTATATTTAATTTGTTTTGCATAATATTTTACATCACTCTCGTACTTAACCATTTATTAGAAATGCATAAGTGTCCAAAACTGCAGATTTGCATTTAAGGCCTATTGCTGAAACACAGAACTGTCCAAGGCCGTTGTTGCTGAAACACAGAACTGATGCTGAAACACGGAGCTGCTACACAGTCCGAGGTCGCAGATGATCAAACACGGAGCTGCTACACAGTCCGAGGTCGCAAGATGCTGAAACCCGGAGCTATTACACAGTCCAGAGTTGCAGATGCTGAAACACCGCCAGAACCGACGATGTTGAAACACAAGGAAGCTGCCACAGTTAGCGGTCAACGCAGTTAGAGCGCAATTCACATGGCTGAAATAGCCCGCGAATTGCGATGCTGAAACAACATCAACAATGATGAGAAGAAGCTGTTACACCAGCCGTAACAACAATACCTCGTTCAGTTCCTATAATAGCATTCGGTTGCGTGAGACTAGGACATCCTATGTTGATTTAGAAAGAAGATCTGACTTAGGATAGGATTCAGATTTGCATTGTAATGATTGTATCGAAGGGATTTCCTCTTTAAATCAGAGGAAATCACCATTCGCGATATCCAAGTTTTGATGTACTGAAGCAACTCCATAGAAGCGGGACGTATTCTATTCTTCCAATTTGTAATGTGATATTTCGACAGATGAATATAAGACTGCTTTGAGTATCCTTCTTTAGCTTTTCGTTCAGGGGAATCTTGTGAGAAGGGAGGGCCCACCTTCTTCACAAGATTCACCCATTAGGTAGAAGTGTGTTAGTATAATTTATGTTCATACTTTGTTTAACTATCATTTGCTGAAACACTATTTTAATGGATTCCTCTTTGTTGAAACACTACTGACTCTGTCTTAGTTTAATTGAATGGAATTTGTAATTCTTTTTATGAGCAATCTTGTGTGATGATTTTATGAGGCTAGTAGAGATTTGGTTAAAGGTTCCTGCTCAGACAGAAAGGGATTGGAATATCATACCCTCTGTAGAATTCATTTACTGTTGCAAGTGTGCTAGCCAGAGGGTCGGTTAAAAAGGTTCCTGCTCAGACAGGAAGGAATCCAAATACCTCGACTCCTGTAGATTTCATTTACTGCTGCAAGTGTGCTAGCCAGATATTTGGTTAAAGGGTTCCTACTCAGACAGGAAGGAATCACAACACCTTGTCTTCTGTAGAATCCATTTACTAGCGTGCTAGCCAGAAGTTTGGTTAAAGGTTCCTACTCAGACAGGAAGGAATCACAACACCTCGTCTTCTGTAGAATTGATTTACTTCTGCTAGTGTGCTAGCCAGAGGTTTGGTTAAAGGTTCCTACTCAGAAAGGAAGGAATCACAACACCTTGTGTTCTGTAGATTTCATTTACCCCTGCAAGTGTGTGTTATCCAAGGATTGGATTAAGGGTTCCTGCTCAGAAAGGAAAGAACCAAACCATCCTGTTCTCTGTAGACTTTCAGTGGTGCTAGTCAAAAACTGGGTTAGGGATCCCTGTACTGAAAGGAAGGGATCAGACTGCCCTGTTCTCTGTAACCCTCAGCCTCACAAGTGTGCTAAACAGAAATAAGGCTCAAGGCTCCTGCTTAGAAAGAAAGGAACTAGGTGGCTTTGTTCTCTGTTAGATAGAGTTAATTGTTCTCTGCATTACTGATTTCATGAAAAGAGTGTTAGCACTGAAGTCTTTGTTTGAGAGTAAGGGTCTTGTTCTCTGATTGCAGAATAGGTGTTCTTTCCCATTGCAAGTATTATTTTAAATGTAATCCAGGATTCTTAGATTGATCTTTAAAGAATTGCAATAGGGAAGCTACTTTCCTGTGATTTAGTTCAGAGCTTCAGTTCATTCAAGCAAGTATAATTAGTATAAATTTATTTACTACAACACTAAGTTGCTTTTGGAATTGAGCATATATAGTGCGTGGTTATCTTTGAAATAAAAGACTTCCCTGGGTTGATAATTTATGTATCACTTGATTGTTTAAAATCAATTAAGCAATTATAGTGACCAACAGAGGTCATCTTAGTCTCAACTTTATTTCATCATGAGAATCGTGTTGCATCTTGTCATGAATGAATTCATAGCTTAACATTTGTTGTTGTAATCCCTCCTATTGTTAATGAGCTAGTGTGCCATGATTTGTCAAGTTTTGATGACTATGAGGATGTTTTCATTGAACAACCAGTTGTCCCAGCTATTGTACTAATCCCCTCAACCATTAATAGTCAAATGGTCATTGATTCACCTTTGTACGATGATTATGAAGATGATTTCCATGAACAGTCTGTTGAATACCTTATATCAGAGAAGTACCCTTCACATCAGAGCAACAATAGCTTGTTTCAACCCTCATGTCATATTTTTGTTCCTGAAAAAGAAGAAAAAGATGATAATCTAATTTTAGAGGGTGAAAAAATAAGAAATTGGGACCATAAGCCAAGCTATGATGAATATCCCTCACAATCAGAAGATAAGACAAAAGAATGTAGTTTCCAAAGAACTTATAATTGTGATGAAATTCCCTATCAACCCCATTTTCCTCTTGAAGACACAAGCTCAGTTTCATCAAGCAGCCAAGATCAAATGCCATGTGATCAGATGAGAAGGGTTGAAATTAAAGAAGTACAATCATCACTAAGCCTTGTTCCTAATACACCTCATAACCAGGAGTGGACCAAGGCCATATGCATTGAGGATGAATTAGAAAATGAAAAAACCATACAACAACCAAGAACAATGGAGGAAGGACCTAATGCAATGTTTTTCCTTTTTACACAAAGAAATGTCGCAAGGGAAAGTATTGATGATGTTTTTCAGGATCCATTTGTAGCCTATCTACAAGTAGAAAGTGGGTCTAGTCTCATTGATTTATTCAATGGAAAGTTTATTTCCAAATGTTTCTTTGACATGCCTTCAAGTAAGAATTATCTCTGGTGCTTAAGGAAGCACATTTCAAAGCTTCAAACAGTTGAAAAAATGATGAAATGGATTCATTGTTTGTTTCATGTAACTTGAATGCTTTATTTTCCCAATAATTAGAGTAGGTGTGTGTAATAAGCTTGTTGAACAAGCATCATTTTCATCATTTTTGTCAGTTTCAGTTTTCATTTGCATTTAGTTTCAGTTGAAGGTCACATATCAAAGAAGATTGCAGAGGTTAAAGGTTTGGAGCATCCCTAGGATAAGGAACTGAAAATAAAATATTTCTTAGATCCTCACATGGAGGAATCTATCCCCCTTGGAACCTATGTTATCACAATATTGGTTTATGCCTCAGCTTTGCATAAATCCTTCATTATTCATTTTGACAAATGAATACAATTGTTATGGGATACTTTAATTATTTTGGGGAAAATTGAAATTATATTAGGTTATGCCCAATCTCCAAGTTCAAGCATCAAAATAACTCATGGATTTGCGCTACCCAATCGCACATAGACACACAGGAAGACACTACCTAAATTCGCTACCTAAATTATGGCAGCAAACGACTTGTTCAGAGTTATTTTACCAGTTTTGAGTCACTAACTTAAAACTTAGATTGTGAACAATTGAGAAGGTATTTTTGAAAAATGGAAGAGGTTTTTGTTCATAACATTCCAAATAACAAAAAACTATCTCCTTTTTTCAAAATGTGTTATGTTTTGAGATATATTATACATATAAGTGGAGCTACCGAATCTTCACAGCGACGCTACCTAATTTCCTGTAGCGGACGTGAATTTTTATATTCTCTTTGTTGGGAGGTTTCTACCTGTCAAGGAGGATTCAAATGGATTATCAAGGATCAGTTAGATCTCAAGGGACACCTTCACACAATATTTATCTCCATCAAAGGCCTCATGCATGAGGTGCAGACATTTTACTAATGACTTCCAACAAATTCCTGAAAATTAGCAGTTTGTTGGATTTTTGTCTCTTTGATTGTTGCCACCTATATCCAAGGTTTAGAATCCAATGGAGGAGATGGGATTCAACCTCCTAAGTTTATTTGGATGATATTTTCTATTTAAGGAATAATATATCTCTTGGAGAAGGAGGATTCATGAGCCAAGAGAGGCTAGAGAGAGTAGGAGTAGGCAGTTTTTTTGTGTGTGTTCATTTGTAAGCCTATGGGAATTTTATGATTGTAAGAATTACTGCTATTGGAGACTCGTGAGAGATATGATTTCAGATTATAACTCTTATGTTTATATTTCTTATTATTTGAATATATTTTAGATTTGAGGATCAAAGGTTGTCAATGATTTATGGATCCCTAAGCAGCAGAGGATCTGTTGTGTTTTTCCCATCAATCATTTTTTATATTCAAGTATTTGTTGATTCATTAAATTGAGAAGAAATTTGTTTAGTGAACATTCTATCTTATGTTTTCCTTCTTCATTCTTCCACCTATCAGCATATAATCTTGTTTTCTGTTAAGCAGCTTTTGTGCCTTCGATAAGTAGGATGTTTGTGACTCCATTGCCCATTGGTGTAGCTTAATGATCTATGGTTTGCAGCCATCTCTCTTTCTTTATCCATATTGTTGATCCACATATTCAAAACCAAAATTATCTTTTACATTCTGATGGGTGTTGATATTACACTTTAGCATTCAAAGTGTGACTTTCAGTGCTAACAAATTATATAGTCAGATGCCTAGAATGACAAAAGGTGAATAATGAACATAGAAATTCAATTGGGTTGTGGCAGATATTTCCCATTCTAGAATGGAAGTGGGAAGTAGTTACGGTGGATTTTATTGCTAAACTACCCAGAATACTAAAGAAATGTGATTCCATTATGGTGGTGATTGATGAATTAAATAAGGATGTATATTTTACTCTAGTAAAGACTTACAAAAGGAAACAAATATTGTAGATATATACATGAAATACATTTCTAGGCTACATGGAGTGCCCTATGCAATCGTTTCAAGTAGAGATCCAAAGTTTACATCTAATTTTTGGAAGGCTTTGTTCAACGGCTTTGGGACTAATTTAAATATAAGTATAGTCTACCACCCAGAGTCTGATGGGAAAACAGAGAGGAACAACAATACAATTGGGGACATGCTCAGAATGTATGTAATGGACCAACCATCAAAGTGGAAAGATTATATCCACTTAGTTGAATTTTCCTACAACAATGGGTACTAGGCATCATTTAAAATGAGCACAAATGAAGACTTGTATGGCAAGAAGTGTAACACAATAATGAGTTGGGATAACCCAATAGACAAAGTTGTTATTGGGCCAGATTTATTGAAGGAAATGGAAGAGCACATTGCAAAGAGTAGGAAGAATTTAAAGGTTGTCTAGGATATATAGAAAATTTATGCAGACAAGAATAAAATTTACATATATTTTAAAGTGGGCGAACATGTACTTTTAAAAGTGAAAGTGAAGAGAAGTTTGCTAATATTAGGAAGTTTCCCAAAGTTGGAAGAAAAATATTGTGGCCCTTTTGAAATATTAGAGAATATAGAGATAGTTGTATACGTCTTATCATTTCTTACATCCATGAGAGTGCATAATGTATTTCATGTGTCATTATTAAAGAAAAATGTGCCTAACCCTAACCACATAATTGATTGGAATATGATCCAGGTGGAACACGAAGAGAATTTCCGGGTGGAACCAGTATGCATCCTAGATCAGAAAGTCAATGTGATCAAGAACAAATCCATAGGTTTGGTAAAGGTTCAATGGGCCTACTATGGTCCTGAAGACTCTACATGAGATCATGAGGAGACTATGCAGGAGAAATACCTCCAATTTTTTAACAATTTTGAAGAAAATGGAATATAAGAATGCAAGACTCCATTTTGGGCAGCTAAAGTTCCAGAATCATATCTCGTATTCCTAGTCAACCTACGTTGGGGGAATTGATAAAAGAATGATACATCCTGATGGAATGAGGGCAGTGAAGGGGGTACATTCCTTGGGTCAACTGGTTAAGAGGAATATGAGATTATGGTGGGAACTATTGTTGGAGTTGTGAAATTGTAGAAATTGTATTTTCTAGGTATTTTGATGTACATTTGTATATGTATTTCGTCATGGTTCTATGCACTGAGGACAATGCAAAATTGTAGGGAAGGGGGAATGTAATGTCCCCTCTATAATCCTCATTTTAATTAATGCTTAATTTATATATTTAATGTGGATATGGCCAATCAATGTATATGCAAATTATATTTCTAAATTTTAATAAATAAAATGTGATGTTTTATGCTGGAGAAAATGGATAGAGAAAGGGTTTGAATAATCAACAAGAGAGGATGGGTCTATAAAGGGGGGGTTTATTCATGAGTTTAATTCCCAATCTTTTTTTGTAATTTTAGCATTTTGAGTGAACCTTCTATTTTGTTATTGAGTGTTCCCAAATCCAATCATTCAATGCATGTAAGAGGGTGGCTATGAGGATTCACATCCCATAGTTATTGGGAGCATGGGGCTAAATTACAATCATCTTAGGGAAAAGTCTAAGTCAATAAAGAAAGAAAAAGGGAGGAAAATTCATATGGCCAAGGGGGCATTTTTTGGATAGTCATGTTTTTGCATGAACAACAAGTAGAGAATATGAAAAAAGAGAATTGGAGCTAGAGAAAAAATGGAAGGTTAAATCTGGAGCATTTGGAGTTGTGAAGAATAAAGAAGCAACTTGTCAGACTTGTATAAGAGCTAGGTTGTCAGGCCTGAAGAGTGAATTCCTGTGAGAGTTTCACTACAGTATCAAGTTATTATTGTTGTTTTCCTAGTTTTCCTAGCAGTGAGCTCCCTTGAGTTTCCCAGTAATAAGATTTGTGGTTACTTGCGCCAAAGAGACCATGATAAACGAATGGAATGACTGATGGACTGAGAGAAGTGAAGGGGTAAATTCCTTGCATTGGGAAGTTTGAGAGGAAGGGATCTGGTGTAATATAGGGATAATTGTAGGAGAATATTAATGGGTTGTGGGATTTTTTGAGTTGTGAGTGGATAGTGAGAGACCACCCTCTTTTGTGGATTGTTATCCCTAGTTCAGGGGTGACTTGTTGTTGATATTTGGAACAAAAATTCTATGGTAGGGTGGAACGCTCATCCCAAGAAGCTAGTTGCACAACTATTTTAAAAAGATAAGTGGTGTATCTGTTTTTTGTCTTGCATTATGAATTTTAATTGTTTTGCATGAACCCTTTGTATGAGACTAACTTATATGTTGTTTTAATGAGTAATTAGTTGTATTCATGTTTTATTTCATCATGATATAGATGCATTTAGATAATGGTTAAATATGTATCATTAAGTGGTTGGTAATTTATAAGAATTTATTTCTCAAATTTTTTTTATTTTTTTATGTGTTTTCTGCATAGTAATATTCCTTAGTTAAGATAGAGAATATTACATTTACCCTCAAATCTGAACACTTTTATTTGTCATTTATTTAGATCATATATATTTTATAAGGTTGTATAGTAGATATTATTTTTTATTTTTGAATGATTTCTTATTGGATCTAGTTATTATTGTTCATATAGTTTTTATGATTTTAGATTTTGTATAATAGAGCATAATTATTGAACATATGTCCCTTTACGTACGTCCCTATGATAGTAACAAACAAAAAAAGTCATGTAATACTTTTCAATAAACCTTTCTTGCATGTGTGTTGTTTCCTCTTAAGCATTTTCTTGGATGCACCTTTTGCTTGCTTATAGTGTGGAGGGATGTCCATGTTGAGTTGAATAGATATTTACTTTGTAATTATAATTTCTTTATTCCCTTGACTTTATGGTTGTGTAATTGCTTGGTCCTTTTATCAGAAAAATTAAAATTGTGTTTGAAATGAATATCTAGTTAAGTTAAGATTTTATTTTAAAATTAATAAAATAATATTTGTTATTTAATAATAAAAGAGTACCACCATTATAAAAATAAAGGAGGGTGTTTCTAATTTCTCCCAAAACCCCTTTATCATTGATCATTATCTTATATAAAAAAAAAAGGCATCAACAAATACACATGAATGTGCCATGAACAAATACACATGAATGTGCCATGAAAGCCTTTAGAGATTACAATAATAATTCCAACATAAAATTGCTTAACTCTTTAGTGAGTTATTAGCATTTTACTCACCTCTTGGAGTGCAAGGAATTGAGGCCGTTTACAACATAAGGTAAAAATTTTATGTTCTCCAACACATGCCTTGTGACAACATTAAATTTACCTTAACTCATGGTGATTTTGGGGTTTTTGGAATAATTTTATACATACGAAACTCATTGTGTCCTCCTCATCTACAATATTGAAGAACATTAATTTTATCTCAAATCTTTGGAGAGTTCAAGACTCTTTTATACATAAAATAAACCTCTCATCTTCTCTAACCACAGGACACCTGAACTCATATTATCTTGGTACCTATGTAAATATCAAATCTTTTGTAATTTTCTTGGTCTCCACTAACAACCATTCGGCCTTACCCCTTAAGCATACTCACATTCTTCTTCTTGACCTACTAGATTTAAATATATGATTGAATCAATTACAACATGTCCTTATGTTAAAACTCATTAGTGGTAAATAGGCACTTAAATATATAATTTTAAAAATCATTTCCTTTAATCATTCTTCTTTCATATATATAATTGTAATATCCATTAATATTGTACTTCAAAAATCATTTCCTTTAATCATTATTGTTTTATATATATAATTGTAATATTATTTAATGTTACTTTCCATTCAACATATATGTGAAAATTTAAGTAAATGCAGGGCATGATTTACTATATTTTCATACTTTTCACCAACATATATATGAATGATAACATAGATAATATTTTAATATTTATGGTTTAATATTATTTAAAAAATTAAATCAAATATTATTAAAATATTCTCAATTACTAACACTTTATTTCAAATTACCATTTAATTTAATTAAAAAAAACTTTGTAAAAATGTTAAAATTCAACATTAAGAAAATTATAAATTTGTGTTTAAATTCATAGAAGATTCAAAATCTTAAGTATCAAACTATTCCATTAAATATTCCAACTATACACTTATATATTAAATATTCCAACTATACACTTATATATCTGAAATGCAAATTACACTACAATATTCTAGCACTAAATTTTATTTGCTTATTTTTATATCACCAAAAAGAATTGCTAATATACTTTATATAAATACTCAATTAAGAAAAGTTAAAACTCTCACAATAGAGGGTTACCAAATTAATATTAGATTAAGTAAATTTTAATTGAATTTAGAATATTTCAAGTGTGAGGCTTGTTGGATCATGTTGTCATTGATGTCAATGGTTTGATTGATTGATGTCAAACGATTGATTGATTGATTATTGATTTAATATAATATGTATTTTCCTTGATGAGAATGCAT
>ML833402.1:61664-74836 GCA_009831015.1 Picea engelmannii
TCTAGTAACTAGGGTCTACCCCCCTTGGCTTCCCTAGGAGTAAGCCTAGAAGGAAGAGGTTCCAGTCAAGGTGACAGTGTGGACTATGAACCTAGGCATTGTGCCTCCAAGGACACACTAAGTGAGCCGGACTTTGCTCACGTCTGCAAGTGTGTATTAGGATGGAAACAATGTCTTTGAGCACTTGACTGGGGTAAAAGGGTTTTTATGCACATGTTTAATAATATTGAAGATTAGATGTGATTGACATTGCTATGATCCTTGTGACTTATGAGCCCATGGAGGGCGTATCTGTTGATGTGCAGGATCATACCCGACGGACAGGTACCACATTAGACAGGTACACATGGGGAGATGATTAGTTCGGACCTCCATGGGGCTGAAGAGCCCACCAGATGGATGTTGAGACCCCAGCAAGGGGCAGAGACAGGACAGAGGGGTTTGCACCGGAGAAGAGGAGGACGTTCCATAGAGGCACCTTGGCAGAGCCTTACCTAAGGGGGTTGTGCCCTCTTCATTGGAACGTTGGCCTTGGAAGGCCCAGGACGTCACCCAGGAGGCTCATGACGTCATCCAGCTTTATGGACATTTTGGGGAGACAGTCATGGCAGTTTGGCAAGTGTGGCAGATTGGAGAAGCCCAAGGAGGTCTAACGTTTTGCTCCAAAAGGCTACATTTTCCCTAGAAAGGGCTAATATCACCTTAGAAGGGGCATGACGTCCTACTTTTGCTTGATTAGGGTTTAATTTATGACATTTTAATGTAAAACAATATTATTGTGTATTTTGGCCTTGTCGACCTTTTGATGACCTAAATTTTAATTAAGGTCATTGGTATGGTATATATTGAGGGTTTTCACTCTCATATTTTCATCATCTTTCACTCACACAATAGTGAGGTCTGAAATTTGCACCCTCTTCTAAGGTTTTGGCTGAAATTTTGAGGCGCAGTTGTTGAAGGAGACTTTTTCTTGGCATTTTTGGCATTTCTCTTGGTGGAAGGTTTACAACTAGGGTTTTGCTACATGAATTCTTGGTTTATGTAAGTGAATTTCTGCAACACTTCTTAATTGAATGGTTATGGTACTATTTACTTGCATTTGTTATTATAATTTGTTGAATTGAAACCCTAGGTGACAAGCACATGCTAAGGTCCTTGTCTCATGTCCCTACTAAAGATTAAGAGCCATTTGATTTGATGAAGTAAGATAGAGCCTTGCCATAGCAACACTCTATCCATATTCTTCTAGCCTAGCCATTTTTCACTTGTTATTGAGCTAAGATGGAGGAAAACGCATCAAAGCCTAGGGTTTCTACACCTTGGTGAGTCGTTTTCCCCTAGGGTTTGATAGATGGAGCCTTGCCTTAGCAACACTTCATCTTCAAACTCTCTTGTCTTCAGCCCCACAATTATCACTCAAGCTAGACAATTTCCATCTTACCATTAAGCCAAAGAAGGAGGAGAAAGCACTAAGGCCTAGCGTTTCTACACCTTAGTGAGCCTTTCTCCCCTAGGGTTTCATTGTTGAGGCCTTGCTTTAGCAACACCTCAACATTTAACTCTCTTGTCTTTGGCCATATCATTATCATTTCGCCCTTTCAACACTTGTAGCCCTTTTTGACTCCATATGCCCTAATAAAGCATTGATCTAAGACCTCCATTGTTTGAGTACCTTGATCATACACATATCCAATACCTTGAACAACTAACCCTTCTAACACTAGCTTAGACTAATATCTACTAACCCTACTGCTGCCATTATCTGCTTGAGTTATTTTTATACATTGCAGCATTTATATCTTTAAAAGCAATTGAATGATTAGCTAAGGCATTGTTTCTTGATATTGATATTGTTACATTGATTGCCATTAGCATTTATTGTGAAGTGATACATTATAATCATTGCCATTATACATCGTTGACTTGCTTCATCAAATATTGTTTATCAATTGCTTTATATCAGAAATCCATGATTATATAAAGTACTAACCAAGCAAGCGATCTTGCATATGCATAGTTTCTTTGTTGCTTTGTCTCGGGCAAGTATGCATTTTTGGTTATTACTTATATTTATTGGCTAGTTAGCCAGGACTTTTTGATCGGTGGTGACTTGTGAGGGGGAAATTATCACTTAGCCTCTCAAGCCTTTGCGTTCTCAAAACCCCAGGTCACTGGGGACGTCTCCCCTAGGCCTTACCTCCCTAAACAGAAAGAGTTATCCCATTGAGGTGACAGTGGTGGGATAGTCTCAGTTGCGCCAGTTTGCCCTCCTTTCATCTGTCTTTTACCTTCACTACAAACTGTGCGATAACAATGAGCAGCATCATAGATTCAAAGCCTTCCATTTTTCAAGAGGCATAGACCAGCAGGTTTGGCGAGATGCCATGGTGGAGGAGTACACCTCCATATGAAGAATGATGTTTGGGACATAGTGCCAAGACCAAAGAGGTAATCAGTTGTGAGTTCTAGGTGGCTCTACAAGATCAAGCATAACGCTAGGAAGTTTTCTGGAAAATTATTGTGTAATAGGTTTTGAAATGTCCAATGTTTTGAGTGGACACTCCACCCATCATCGGGGACAAATGAAGTTGATATGGTGGAAAAGAGGGTTGTGGCTAGAATTTAAAGAGGAAGATTGGTGAGTGACTATTGAGGAGAGAAAAGAGAAGATTACGAAGAGGAGTGGAAAAATATGATAAAGAATTATATTAGTCGTTGAGATTAGGTGGTAGAATAATAAAGAAAATAAATTAGCCGTTGACATTAGGTGGTAGAATAATCAAGAAATAAATTAGTCGTTGACAACAGGTGGTAGAATAATCGAGAAATTAACAAATTATAAAGTGAAAACCAAAAAGAATACAATAAGGAGGCCTTAGCTTCAATTAATCAAGAGGATTAATAAAGTTGATATGAGATCAAAATATTGAGAATAAAGTAAAATGGGACGATTAATGTGTTAAAAAGAGATAATTAGATATATAACAAAATAGAACCTAAGATAATGTGAGAAAATTACAAGTGTTAAGAGAAAGTTAAAATGGTAAAAGAATAAAGTGAAAAGGGAAAAATGTTGAACAAACAAAATATAAGAGACTTCAAAGAGAGGATGAAGTTGGTGAGAAGAGAGGCCACATAGATTGCAGGGATAGGAGCAAGCCAGAGAAAGAAGAGGGATAGGAAAGAGAAATTATAAGGGACTAGCCAGGAGAAGCTTAATGATCAAGGTGATGAATGGTAGGTTTCCAATATTGGCTGAGTTTGTAGCCATCTTCGTGATTAAAATTATCAGGATGTTTTTCAATTTCGAGAGCTTCCCGAATGAGGAGACAGTAGTGAGAGGCTGAGGCTAAAATTTACGTTTGGTCAAAACAAATCAGGTGTTTGGATTTAAAGGAGTGTCCGATGATAGCTAATTTAGTGACTTGGTTGTGGGTAGTATCAGTTATATACTCTTTAAGACGGGCTTTGAAGGATCTACAAGTTTGACCTCTGTAAGATGTTTCACAAGAGCATGAAATTTGGTAAACTCTTGGGCCAAGCATCGGGTCGGATTTATCTTTGGCAGTTCTAAATAGTTGTTTGAGGGTTTTATAGGGTTTGAACAAGGTTTTTATATTCTTTTTAGCTAAAACTTTTGAGATGTGATCGGTGATGCCTTGGATATAGGGAAGAGAAATGAGAGCCTACGTTGGGAAGGAGGAGATTTTTTATTTAGGATTGTGGACCGAGCGGAAGGCTTGGTTCATTTGAGAACGAGAGAGGCCATTGCATAAGAGGGCCTTGGTTAGGTGGGCTTTTTACTCCGCAAGGAATTGGGGGGCGGAAATGCGGATGGCTCAAGTAATAAGAGTTTTTAGGGCAACAGCTTTTTGAGTTGGATGATGGTGGGAAATAGCATGAAGGTATCTATCGGTGTGAGTCTTCTTCCTGTAAACTTGGTGGGTAAGGGAGCCATCAAGGGTAATCGAGAGATCAGAACATCCAAAAAGGGAATCGAGATATCCTTTTGGATTTCCATAGTGAATTGGATGTGAGGGGAAATGTTATTAAGATGGTTGAAGAAGGAGATCAAATTGAAATGGCCATGAGGCCAAATGACAAACGTGTCATCTACAAAACGAAACCAACACTTCCTAGCATTATGATTCGCAGTGAAAACCTACACACTCAGCAGCACTCTTTTCCACCATATTAGCTTCATTTGTTCTTGATGATGGGTGGAGTGTCCACTTGAAATGTTGGACGTTTCAAAACCTACTACATGGTAATTTTCCAAAAAACTCCCTAGCATTATGACTCAATGTGAAAACCTACACACCAAGATCAAGCATGCAGCAGATGGCACCATTGAAAAGTTCGAGGCGAGGTTTGTAGCGAGAGGGTTCTCCCAGAAAGAGGGAGTGAACTATGAGGAGACTTTTGCTCTAGTCACCAGGTACACTTCCATTAGAGCAGTGATGTCTTTAGTCTCATTTATGGGATGGAAGACACATCAAATGGATGTGAAGACAACTTTCCTTAATGGGATCATTCAGGAAGAAGTGTACATAGAGCATCCTCAGGGCTTTGAGATAAAAGGGAAGGAGTCCATGTTTGCAATCTTAAGAAGGCCTTATATGGACTCAAGCAGCCATCAAGAGCATGGTATTCTAGGACCGATGGATACTTGTTTAGTATCGGCTTCACCAAAAGTGAAGTAGATCCTAACTTATACTTTAAATTTGTTGGGGTTGATCAACTTATTTTCATGTTGTATGTAGATGACTTGTTTCTTACAGGTGCAGAGAAGCTAATTACAAGGTGCAAAGCAGATATGGCAGCTAAGTTCTAAATGAAGGACATCGGCATGATGCATTACTTCATAGGTTTGGAGGTTTGGCAGAGACTAGGGGAGATTTTCCTTGGGTAGGGTAAGTATGCAGTAAAGATCATGAAGAGGTTTCGGATGGAAGATTGCAAACCTATGGCCACACCCATGATCACCAATCTGAAGAAGGTGACAACTTCAGATTCAAAGTTGTTGGATCCTACATTGTTAAGGGGAAGGAAAAGTTGCTTACACTTGCAACCCAAGAAGCAACAATTGTCCAAGGACTTATAGGAGTAGCAGATGTCATCTCCACCAACGAAACAGACAGCAGGATTATGCCAATGTCAAGGGCAGCCCCTATTCAGCTCTTATCTTCAATATTGCAATGAAGGCATCACTTCTCGGAGATATATTGGAGATTGATGCAAAGCGTTGACTCGAAGAGATTTTTTAAACACCACAATAGTTGAAAGGGGAGGTGTCATCTGAATTAGATACGAAATAACTCCTCCAAACTTTGTCAAAAGGATTATTATCGTGCAAATTGTAGGTTGGGCAAAGCCCGACCCAATCCACTAGATGGTAATAACTGTGGGAGAACTTATCCATTGTCACCTCAGATAAACCCTCCCTCGCTTCTGTGAAGGAAGAATCCAACACAAGGGGGAGTCTCGGGTGACCCTAGGGGAAATGAGATGAAAAGTGAGACAATGGAAGTGATGCCCCTATAGGTCAAGTTACTAAGTGGAATACGGCTTGGAGATGAGTCTTGGTGATGGTAAACAGTTGTCAGAGCCTTGATTACATGTAGAAGAGAATTGTACATGCCCGAGACAAGAGAAATGACCAATATACAAGCCTGAAATGAAGTGGACAAGTAAGAAAAGCTTGTTGTCCTATATTGCAGTAGTGAACAGAAATATATATCACCAAGAACAATAGCTAGTTACTGCAGATTTAACAATCAAAATTGTTAAATAATTATTGGACAATGAAGTACTAAAACAGTGATGACTTTCCAATACTTAAGCATGAACTTTGACGGTAAATTAGGGTTGCCAAATGAAGTTATCAGCAAAGTGTTAGGGCAGCCTTATGGCTGTAGAAAACAATTGCTACAACATCAAGTTCCAACCATAAAAAACAACAAGTAAACTGTTAGAAAGATAGCCAATAACCAGTAGAACAGTAATCTAGGTTTAGAAGTCAATTTCCACAGTTGAAAAGTGAGTAAATGATGTAAGAAAGTGAATTTTTCTGCAGCCCTAATCGTTGTAGCATTAATTTCTTAACAGCAATGACAATTACAAGGCTAAAGAAAACGCCCTTAGGGTTTAAGCAAGCATAAAGCATAAGCAAAAGTTTCCAACTTAGACAATTACAATATCTCGTGTTTTCATGTATCCCAATGCAATGATTTTATTTCTCCAATGCAAGAAGATTAGTGCCTTTAACTATTGGGTTGTGGAGTATCAAAAATTAAGGAGCTAGTTGAGCTACTTCCTTGGGGGTGTATGCCCTTTTACTCCCCAAGACAAGCTAAGCTAGCTAGGAAAAACCCTAAGAGGGTGTAAACCCTTTTACTCCTCCTAGGATTTCCTTATGCAACAAAGTATTCCAAGACAAATATGATGGACTTAATGGGATTGTATGCACTTATACTCCCCAAAAGCTTAAGCAAATTAACCTTGCAACCAAGAAAAGGAGCAATAGCAACAAAGATTCCCTACCTGATCCAAGCATTAACTAATAACAAGATAAACCTCTTTTTAACCAAGGAAATCCACCATAAAGAAAGAAATAAACCTTCACTAAAGATAGTGCATCATCCATCCATCCAATAGCCAAAGTAAAACGATTACAAGAGTAAGTGACGAGAGATATGTAAAATGCCCAAGTAGAGCCCAAATTTCATCCAAGAATGTCTTCTCTCAAGTGAGAGAGTTATGATATGAAAATGAAATGAAATGATCTTTATTTATACAAATCCTACTACAAGTGTTTGTCCACTTAATTTTAGGGTAAACCACAAAGTAAGGGGACAACAACCCTTACTTTGCCCCTTTACATTATAAAATTCAATTTAACTTTTAAAAATGCACAATAGAAACCCTAAAGTGTCATCATCCCTCTTCTAGGGTGACGTTTTGGCACTTTTGCAAGTCGTTGGAGTGAAAAGTGAAACTCGTTGGGCCCTCTAGGGCCTCCCTCTCATGTGCTAGGCCTTTCTCCTCCAAGACAAACCCTCATCCATCAAAATGTGCCAAGTGTCAAGTCAACCAACACCACCACCCCAACCCTAGCCCTAGGGTGACGTCAACCTCCTCAAAAGTGACGTTTTATCCTCAAGAGCAAATTGTTTGGCTAGCAAAGGGTTGGGTTAGGTCCTCTAAGGTGTCTTCTCAGGCCTCCAAAGGTTGTCATCGTCGTCCGGTGTGTGGGCCATGGCATCCAACCTGTGGGCTTCAAGCCCCAAGGAAGCCCAAGCTAGGCTTGTTCTTCCAAATCTGTCCACCAACTAGGTCCTGCAAAGACAATGAATACGCCCTCCAAGGATCTCAAGTCAAACGCATCATGATAAGTAAATCAAATCAATAAAAGAGCCATCTAAGCATGTACATCCAAACTACCTCATCAAAATAAACAAGTGTTGAAAGACCCTATGCAATTTGTCAAGTTTAGCTATGGCAGGGTTGACAAAGCGATCTATTGGGTGAATCATACCTCAAGTTTAGGAGTGTTTTCCAAGCGGGCCGCTCTCTAAGACATGTGGACAAAGTGACATGGGGATGGGAGCAAGACTCTTGGGCATGGGGTTCATGACATACAAGGAACCGTAGTATCTCATTTATGGGTGCCTTTGTAGAGGGCGTGTTGCACCTTCGTTTTCAATGCAACCTTTTTCCAAGCCTATTTATTGCCTTTTGTCTTTTTAAGATGTTTCCAAGTTGAAAGTTGAAACCAAGGTGGGGCTTCTACCTAAGCATGAAAAACAGTGCCCACCTTGACTCTACCTCGGTCACATCATGCTTCCCCAAGTTGAAAACAATGAGTGGGGCTTCTACCTAAGCATGAAAAACAATGCCCACATGTGCTCCACCTTGGTTGGCATTTTGTATTAGTTATTTTTCACGAGTCCCATCAGTTTCTTATGAGAGACATTTCATTGTCCTCGGGATCCCTGGGCAAGCATCTAGAAGGTTCATGATTGGCTTTTATCTTTTGCCAGCTACAAGCCTCTGGGCCTTCAACGCCTTCTTCCCATGAAATGAGGGGCAATCCCTTCTAGGGTCAGTACACCCAAAAATCCCAAAAGGTAAGGAGATGAGGGAATGAAGTGTGGAAAGTGACAAGTATGGTCGGGAATGGCATTGTTGACCACCTATTTCGACTAGGGGGTCAACTCCATGTACCATGAAGCTATGTACCTGATGGTGCAACAAAGTTGAAGACTTTCTGGTTCTACTAGGCAAATTTTTGCCCCCGACACGTCTTTTTGTAATTGGAATGTTCGCTCCCCTGTGTGGGATAATAATGTAATGGGTTAGCATGGATCATATTTTAGGTTGGTTGCCTGGGACTTTATCATTAGGGAAGTCCTTTCATCGAGTGTCTTTATCCTCGGGTAATTTTTAATTACCCTTGAGTTTTTCACTCACAATAATCCTCCAAAGTGGTGAAAGGCGTTATAATGATCGAGCCCAATGGGTGACTAGGGTCTAGGAATATTGTAAATGACCATGCTAGACATCTCCTAGAGTCTTGCGGAATTTTGTTGAGTCTAAGTAGTTTTTTCTTAATTTTTTAAAATTACTCAGTTAATGGTAATTTTAATTAAATTTGATGTAAAAATGTAAAAACTGAGTCCTAGGGGATTATGATAGGGGTGTGAGTACTCAAACGAAATGGAAAGAGACCCCCTACACCCTTGGACCAAGTTGCAGCTCAATTGGACAAGTTTTGCTAGGTCTTTGTCCATGAGGAGTCCAAGTCAGTCTAGAGTCAACAATTAATTGCTTTAATTTGGCCAAGTAAAAATGCCAAAAATTGTAAAAAGGGAATAAAGTTATGAGAGAGAGTGGGAAAGGTAACCTTGTTCCTAAGTTAGAAAAGTAATTTTCCACTTAAAGAACCCCTCTTGCTTAGCGAACAACTTAAAGTGGTGTTCCCTAGCTAAAAGTGACACATGGGAAATAAAAAGTTTAAGTGAAAAAGCCACCTAAACCCTAATTTCGCCCCCCTTGGTGTCTAACCTCATGTTTGACCATAGGAAAAGGTGTTTTCCCCCTTTCCCTCTCACCCCTCAAACCCTAACTCACTACCAAAACCCTAAAAGTGACTCTTCCTTGACTTTGTCTATTTCTCTTGGATGTGTGACACTTGTAACTCATCCAAGAAGGGTCTCTCTTCTCTCCCCATTATAAAAGAATGCCTACTCCTCTCCATTTCTAAATCACTCTCCTAAGCTAGGACGTGGGGTTTGTGAGCTTCTTCTCTTGCTTGCTTGCCTTGCTTAGTTCTTCTCTTGCTTGCCTCTCTCTCTTGTCTCTTATTCTCTTTCTTTCCAAGCTATCTTCTAAAGTTTAATAATTACCTACATTTTGGGAGAGGAATACCCCAAATTGTAAGGTTAAGGTTTTAATGTGCTTTGATCTATTTGTCCTTAAATGGTTAAAATAATCTAGATTTAGATCTCTCACACGTTAATTTTTAAATTTAAGCCCTTGAGGCACAATCAACTTATTTAGATCTAGTTGCATGTTATATCTATTTTAAAGATCTATCTCTTTTACGTGCTCTAATCCAACACATTAAGTGGTTTATGTTTTGATGCTTAAGTAAGTGGTTGTCTTTCATTTTATAATATCTTAAGGCCATTTGCCAACACACTTAAAGCTATTAGTAGTTGGATAAGTTGATAATGTAGACATATAACTAAAATTCTCAAGCTTTCTTTCACACTTGGTGCTTTGAATCTTAATGTTTTAAAACAAACATAATATAAGTGGTGAATACCTTGAACTTCTTCTCTTTTCTTCTCTTTGGCAAGTTGTTCTTGCCCTTGTGTTTAATATTCTTTAACAAGCTTTCTCATTGTTAATGGTGAACTAAATAATTGCTCTCACATAGCTTATATGTGTTAATGCCTTTCATTTCATTCTTAAACAACACACATAATAAGTTGAAGTGAGTTTCGGCCTAGTCAATAAATCACACTTTTAAGGCACCTTAAAATTGTCAAAACACTCTAAAATACACCTAAAAGTCTACCTAATTGATATATTAACTTAATAGACTAATAGGGTACCTTAAAACCACCATCTTCACCATCTAAAACGGGGATTGAGGGGCAATGGAAGGTGATTAGGCCGGGGACGGTCTCGTGGCRTGAAGCGTCCTTTCCGTAAGAACTYAATCTTTCGGGCTGACCTRCGAAGCTAGGGTAGGCCTCGTTGCCATACTTCTTGAGCATCCAGCAGTCATTTGGCAACGGGGGGAGGAGGTTTTTGATGAACATCTAAGAAGGGTAACTAAAACTTTGTAATCTTAAGAAACCCTTAACTCATTTAATGATCAAACCTTGGGCTTAATCATCTAATAATACTTTATGGTTAAACAACTAAGAGTGTCGATAATCTTAGTCATTGTGGAATACTTGTGCTATAAGCTTTAAATCTTCTAAGTTTCCTTTGAATTGTGAATGTTGATGTTGCCATTGAGGAGCAGTCCAATAGAGTAAGTGCTATTGGGGCATGCTTAGGCTTAATGTGTAGATGATGCTAATGCCTTGATCTCCTTTAAATCTTGCACACTGAAATAACGTGGTTAGCTTGTTTTGTATCTCTAGCATTTTTTATTGTAAGTATTGGTATATTTACTCTTTTGTAAGTAACTTGTAATTCTATTGTAACGAAACACCCTAACATCTAGTTGACCCCTTGCCCAACCTTAGGCACAAGTCTTAGTTGACTTAGGGAAAAGGATTGTTTCACATTCTAACCCTTGCATCTTGCATTGCTGCCTTAGCATCATAGGTTAGACTCCCCCCCAAACCTTAACAAATTAAAAACAACTCCTAGAACTTAACTCTAAATCTTATCGAGAAACTAGGGACTACCCCCCTTGGCTTCCCTAGGAGTGAGCCTAGACAGAAGAGGTTCTGGTCAAAGTGACAGTGTGGGTTGTGAACCTAGGCATTGTGCCTCCAAGGACACACTAAGTGAGCCAGACTTAGCTCACGTTTGCAAGTGTGTATAAGGACGGCAACAAGACCTTCACTAGAGATAGCACATCATCCATCCATCCAATAGCCAAAGTAAAACTATTACAAGAGCAAGTGACAAGAGAGATATGTAAAAATGCCCAAGTACAGCGCAAATTTCAGCCAAGAATGTCTTCTCTCAAGTGAGAGAGTTATGATATGAAAATGAAATGAAATGATCTCTATTTATACAAATCCTACTATAAGTGTTTGTCCACTAAATTTTAGGGTAAACCACAAAGTAAGGGGACCAAAACCCTTACTTTGCCCCTTTACATTATAAAATTCAATTTAACTTTTAAAAATGCACAATAGAAACCCTAAAGTGACATCATCCCTCTTCTAGGGTGACGTTTTGGCACTTTTGCAAGTCGTTGGAGTGGAAAGTGAAAGTCGTTTGGCCCTCTAGGGCCTCCCTCCCATGTGTTAGGCCTTTCTCCTCCAAGTCAAACCTTCATCCATCAAAACGTGCCACGTGTCAAGTCAACCAACACCACCACCCCAATTCTAGCCCTAGGGTGACGTCAACCTCCTCAAAAGTGACGTTTTAGCCTCAAGAGCAAATCGTTGGGCTAGCAAAGGGTTGGGTTAGGTCCTTAAAGGTGTCTTCTTAGGCCTCCAAAGGCTGTCATCGCAGTCTGGTGTGTGGGCCATGGCATCCAACCTATGGGTTTCAAGCCCTAAGGAAGCCCAAGCTAGGCTTGTTCTTCCAAATCTGTCCACCAACTAGGTCCTGCAAAGACAATGAATACGCCCTCCAAGGATCTCAAGTCAAATGCATCATGATAAGTAAATCAAATCAAAAAAAGAGCCATCTAAGCATGTACATCCAAACTACCTCATCAAAATAAACAAGTGC
The DNA here is from genome assembly GCA_009831015.1 of Picea engelmannii. Classification (NCBI taxonomy): domain Eukaryota; kingdom Viridiplantae; phylum Streptophyta; class Pinopsida; order Pinales; family Pinaceae; genus Picea; species Picea engelmannii. The sequence goes on from ML833402.1 coordinate 73,599, forward strand.
TCAAAGACCCTATCCAATTTTCCAAGTTTAGGTATGGCAGGATTGACAAAGCTATCTATTGGGTGAATCGTACCACAAGTTTAGGAGTGCTTTCCAAGCGGGCCCCTCTCTAAGACATGTGGACAAAGTGACATGGATGGGGGCAAGACTCTTGGGCATGGGGTTCATGACATACAAGGGATCGTAGTATCTCATTTATGGGTGTTGTTATCGCACAATTTGTATTTTAGGTCACAGGCTATAGGATGGTGGACAAATTGGCGTAACAGGAACCTCCCCACCCAATGTCACCTCGATGGGGGGCTCTTTCTGTTTAGGGAGGTTATCCCAGGGGAGACGTCCCCGGTAACCTACGGTTTGAAGAGGCAAAGAGTATAAGGTCAAGAGTTAAAGTTTTCCCTCCTCGCAGGTCACCACCAGTATCAGATATTCCGGCTAATCAGCCAATAAAGAAGTGAAGTCCCTGTTGAGAACACCTGCCCGGAACAAGACAATAACAACACAATATATATATATTTGCAGGCTATAATTCAAGGGGTTAGTACTTCTTAACTATCTGATTTCATTTAACAAGCAATATAATAGACAAAATGAGGTCAACGTTTTGCTAAATAGCCTATGCAAGATCACCAATTCATCAATGTCTATAATAATGACCAAGCCAACAGTATTTTCAATCAACAATAGCTCAATAAATGCTTGACGTCATCATTAATTGCTCAATTACTAGTTAGAAAGCTAGCTGCGTCAAGTATGACGTCAGCCCTAGTTAGTGGCGTTAGGGTTAGTTAGGGTTTCAAAAATGAAAGTTTTAAAAGATGATTTTGAACACTACAAGCGCAACGTTGTAAGTCTAACCAGTGCCTTAGGGTGAAATGGAGTCAAAAGCAAGGGCAAAAGAAATCTTGGGAGGATTTAGAATTCAGAGACTGGAGGGTAGGGTTCTATGGTGCTGCAATGGCAGGGCCCTAGAATCAAAACCCTAAGGGAAGGAGGCTCATTCTGGTGTTGCTTAAGCAAGGCCTCATACTCCTTCCTCTTCTCTAAACACACTTGGCAAAACGGCTAGCTTCAAAGTATAGATCTAAGGGAGAAAAGTGTTGCAGGAGCAAGGCTTTTCAAACCCTAGAAGGTTAAAACCCTAGATGTAGATTTAACTAGGCCTAGGACGTCTCCTCTCTTCAACCTATAACTTTAATGCTAACTCAGAAAAAGGGAGAAAAGTGTAGCAACGGCTC